>WBMW01005871.1:1994955-2023073 GCA_013396635.1 Penelope pileata
CGGGGAGGAAATAAAATGGCATTTTGTTAATATGGAAAGACTATTCTAATAGTGCCCATGTGTTTTCTACCTATGAACTTAATGAACACTCGTGTTTTCCACCTTAAAACTTAATCTCCTCCTTTTTGCCATAGTAAAGACCAAGATTTTTTTTAAAAAGTCTTATATCTAACATAAAATCATCAGAGTGTAAAAAGAGGGAGTTGGTATGGCTCCTGCACTACACTGAGATATCTAGTCAACTTGTCTAGAAAATATTATCTTTTCCTGATTTCACTGATCTTGATGTTGGATTATTCATAGGGGGAACCAGGTCTTAATGGAATCCCGGGACGAGATGGAACAGAGGTAAAAAAAAAATAAAAAAAATAAAAAAAAAAATTCTCCTTTTACTCCAGAGAGCAGCACTGATTTACCTCAAGACAAAAAATGACACAAAGGAAAAAAAACAACTTCACAATAGGAAAGTATTTTTGTTTCAGTTCTGCCTTATCAGCTAATGGTTCATTATCAGCAGCACTGAAAACAATACGATTGCTTAAAGAAAGGGGGTAATTCCTTCTTACAAGAGTGATCTAGAAAAACTCTCTCTAATAATACATAGTCCATTCTAGAAAGTGAGAAAAAAATTCATATAATAATCTAAAAACATTATCGAAATTGACACTACCTGCATCTTTATGGATTCATTTCAATTTTTCACTTGGCAAACACAAGTTCCCATGTGCCTGACTCTGAATTTATTTACATCTTAATCACCCTGTTTTGTTTGTTCTTATTTGTACAGTACATTTTTATTATTTAGTGACGTTTTTCTTGCTTTCTTATNAAAAAAAAAATAAGAAAGAAAAAAAAATAAAAAAAAAAAACTGTCTATATACTGACAAATAAAATTATGTGACTAACATATAAGAATTTTGTTTTGCTGCTTTTCAGGGCAAAAAGGGTCGCACTGGGGATGATGGAGCTCCAGGCCTGAAAGGAACAAAGGTGATGTGATTTTTCAGATTTNCCAGAGAGCAGCACTGATTTACCTCAAGACAAAAAATGACACAAAGGAAAAAAAACAACTTCACAATAGGAAAGTATTTTTGTTTCAGTTCTGCCTTATCAGCTAATGGTTCATTATCAGCAGCACTGAAAACAATACGATTGCTTAAAGAAAGGGGGTAATTCCTTCTTACAAGAGTGATCTAGAAAAACTCTCTCTAATAATACATAGTCCATTCTAGAAAGTGAGAAAAAAATTCATATAATAATCTAAAAACATTATCGAAATTGACACTACCTGCATCTTTATGGATTCATTTCAATTTTTCACTTGGCAAACACAAGTTCCCATGTGCCTGACTCTGAATTTATTTACATCTTAATCACCCTGTTTTGTTTGTTCTTATTTGTACAGTACATTTTTATTATTTAGTGACGTTTTTCTTGCTTTCTTATTTTAGAATGTTTCTCACTATGATAGAAATATTAATTGTATTTGATCTGCTTTTACATAATCAAAATCCTAGACTTAACTTCCATGAGATTTGTTCCCACATATAAAAGCACCCATATACAGCAAACAATGAAGCATTTACAGTCACGTATCAGAGCTCTAGTAATCATTCCTTAGAACCTGAAATGCTACTTTTCTAGAGACAGCAAGGTGTTAATAGCATCACGTGTTTCCATTTGGTCATATATTCTTACAGACTGCTCTGCTTTTTTCTTTTCCCAGGGGGAATCTGGGTATAAAGGAGAAAAGGTACTACTTTTAGTAAAAAAAAAAAAAAAAAAAAAAAAAAAAATCTTTTTTTTTTATAAAGAAGGNAAAAAAAAAAAAATCTGCTTATGTATCAAACTTTGATGTTATTTATTATGAATATTGCCATATTTCTAGTAAATAATAGTGATGAACAGTGACACCTTACCAGGTGTTGCACAAGCTCTCACAGAGTATGTTTCCCTTCCCCAGTGAACTTACAGCACAATTGCTATAATATGTCATGAAAATGATAACGTTTAGGTCACGCCTTTCAACTAAAGCACTCAATGAATAAGAATGATGTGCTCAATATGCATCATAAATATTTATTTCTGTTTTTTTGTGCTCAATATAAGTCATAAATATTTATTTCTGTTTCTTTCAAGGGTGAAAGAGGTGAATGTGGAATCCCAGGGACAAAAGGAGACAGAGTAAGTAGCCACAAAATTGTTAGGCTTTCAGAAACACTGTTAAAATATGGAAAAATTAGGACTCCCTGAATAACAGCCACAGTGATAGATGAAAGGCAAACATTAATTCTAAAGCTGAGGGAAGTAACAACGGACAGTTTTAAAAATTGAGGTGAGCAAGGATACCACCTTCAGTAACTTTCTCAATTCTTTCTATATTTTAATGTGATACCTCTTAAAGCCCAAGCCTAAGCCTGTTTGTAACGATGGTAAAAGTCTAACTGACTTTAAAAGAGGCAGAAGAAGTCCTGAATTAATATTTAGAGGAAATGAGAGGTGAAATTGAAACAAAGGTTCACCAGTCTACAATATTTGGTGTATAAGTGCTGCATTTTAAACAAAACAAACAGATTTTAATCTTGGACTATCAGTCCTTGATAACTAACTTAGTTCACTCTGAATTCTGATTACCACAGTCCATCTTAAAAATACTTTTTCAATACTTGCTGGCTACTGAGTTTCTCTTGATTTTTTATTTTTTTTTTTTAATTTTAGTAGCAAGGAATCTAAATCAGATATCTTCATAGAGTCATAAATTATTTTGACCAAATTTAAACATACATATATGTCCTTCCCCCTCCCCCCCCCTTGCCTTTCAGGGTCCTGAAGGTCCAGTTGGACCCAGAGGAACAAGAGGGCTGCAGGTAATATAAATAAATAAATAAATAAAACTTTTTGAAAATAAAGGAAGTAACTGTAAAAACAGCAAAATTTGGTTTCTTAGGATTCAAAGCTCTGAAATAATACCATGTCACAACGTTCATAGAATTCTTGAGTCACTGAGTTCAACACATCCAAAATCTTATTAAACAGCAATGTAAAGAAGAATATGGAAGAGCACTCCCAATAACTAAATCACCCTTATAATACATTCAATCTCAGAGATCATAGCAAACGTAGCTCCATAAAACCAAAAGTCACTCATTTCTCATTCACAGTGTCTATTTCATTATCCCACAGAAGCACACAGAAACACTTTATTCTCTTTTCACCTCAATATTCTCACTGAAGTCCAAGAAATTTAGCCCATAATAGATACTTCAGTAAATTTCAGCTATAGATTATTTTATTGTATTGAAATAAAGTGAGAGCCAAATTATCTCTTCCAATGACCAGAGTAGCTGAATCTATGCATGCACCAGAAAGCACAGCTGCAGTTCTGAAATGTTTGTAACTTGTATTTTCATACAGGATATAGCAAATTAGAGACTGTTTTTCAAACTACCATTGTTCTGAAACCTTGAAAAAACTCTTTAAAACCATATCTGTTTTAATAGGGTCCACAAGGACAGTCTGGAGATCAGGGGCCTGAAGGCCTGCAAGGATCAAAGGCAAGAATTGTGTTTATTTCTTATCTTCCTTGATATTAAAAGGCATTAATATGGCCCTTACCCTTTTCGTAGAGAATGCAGTTGAGTGTGACATTGCTAGTAAATTATATACTCTTTACATTCTAAGAAGTTCCTAAGAAAAGTATTCATTTGTACTCTTTGTATTGGATTCATGTCTAAATCAAGCTCTGCTCTCCTGTCATAAACAGTTAAAATATGGCAGCATCACAGAATATTACTTAGCAGCAGTGTAGTATTGCATTTGTTCAGTTTTCAATTTAAAACTCTTTTTTCCTAAAGTGCTTAAAAGCAGGAGTTCTGTTTGGGATCTCTAATACAAACTCTTCTCTTGGAACTATACATTCTCCAGAATAATTCAATAGATGAAAATCAATAGTACCATTGTTTACTGATGTTCAGCAGAAGAAATCTGAAAGTCACCAAGATGAATGCAACTCAGGACAGTCTTGCAGTGGGCCCTCCGGAGGTGGGCCACAGGAATCACCGAATGCTTTACCGCAAGATCCAGTCCCTTCTGTAAACATCAGGTTTTTTTCTGTTTGTTTCAAAAACATACGATAAAAATCCACTAAATCATTAAGATGTGATGGGTGTACTTCTTACTTTCTCCATTGCAAATTCTGGGTTTACCAATAGAGATGAATTCAATCAGTCATTCTGCTATGACCTGATTTCTTTATCATATTCGTGTAACAGAAGACACAAATATCACTGGACATTAATCACAATTATGGGGTCCATTTTAACTTCATTAAGAGAGATTACAGTTACACTTTGCTTCTCAGAAAAGAACTTAAGCTGAATAAATCAGCCAAGGCTAATGGATTCCCCAGCTACTAAAAAGAAATGTTGTTGTGGAGAAAAACTTGAAAATGAATGCTATTACTTATTTTAAAATCAAATATCGCACTACCTGTTAATGCAAAATACATCAGTTCTATGTGCTACTTAGCTTACTTAGCTTTATCTCTACTTTATCTTTTTGAGATCTCCTTTTGTATCATATTTAGAGAGCCTGATGGCCAACGCTTAGTCATACAGCAGTTAGATATTAACGAAAACTGTCATATCCCACATGAAACAAAACATTTCTCCATTTTTGTCTGGTATCACTTTGTACAGGAAATCTATGCTCTTATTAAAGGGAATTTTGAACACTGAAGGAGAGAAGAGAGGAAGGAGTATATAAGACAATAGGCTGAAATTCAGGATTTACCAAAACAAATAAATAAATAAATAATCTTCAAAATCTGTTCTTTTACGACAAACTGAGTTAAACTGATTTCCTTAGACAAAGGATTGTTTGTTTTTTCTTTCTTTCAAAAGGGTGAAAGAGGTCTCCCTGGGCTACCCGGCTTGCCTGGAGAGACTGGAATAGGACTGCCAGGCCCAAAGGTACAAGCATCTGTCTTCTTATATTATGTGTATTACGGGATAAGAACAAAAACTGAGACAGCTGAGATAATATACTTTACAGTACATGAGAGACTTCAAGCCCCCCAAATGCTTTTTTTTGCTTTTTTTTTTTTTTTTTTTTAAATGATGCTGTAAATGTATTTTGTATGTTGACCAAAACTGGAAAAAAAAATTACCTTTGAAGCATGTGCTTTAAAGTACATTTTTACAATAGTTCTTATGGTTAACATAACTCAATCAAAGGAGTGTTTGTCTGAATAAAAATGCATACATAGTCTTAAATAAAAATTATCCTCTGAAATGCAGGCTTCTTGGTTTGGATGACTTACATAAAGAAAAAAGAAACACTGATAGAAATACTGACTTCTTGGGAAAGTACTGTAGCTGATACAAGACTTACTAGAAATATAATGGGAATAATTAATCCTTTAGATTCAACATCATATTCTCCCAAATGCAGAAACGAGGCTGTCTCCTCATGTTGTGAAATGCACCAGTTCAGTGTCTGCTGGGCCTTGCATGCTGTGTTTGTCTGAGGACACTCAGATTTTCTCCGCCTCTCCTGTATTCTACATCAAATATTTCGAGCACAGCCTGTCTGATGAGTTTTTATGTGCTACACATACAAATACCTAAATAAGGCATTTTCAAAATACATCTTTGTTTGAAGGGTGACACTGGTTTGACAGGAAGACCGGGCCCTGTTGGTCCACCTGGAGTTGGTGAGCCAGGACTTCTGGTATGTCTGTTTCACATTTGGTGAGGGGGAAGTGAGAGAGAAAGGAAGACTTCTCAGTGTTTTCTTATTAAAAGAGATACATGTTTGTTAAATGATGCTCTTTTCTTCCTTCCACTCATTACCCTTCTGTCAGACATAGTACGTTTGTCTGAATTTCAGTTCCCTCAGTAAAACAAAAATGTTTCCAATTCCTTAACTTTGTTTGCCAAACAAACAAATATTTAAAATCTGTCCCCTGATAGATTCAAATCCACCTATGATATCTTCCTGAGTCTCTTCAATAACAGCACAGAGAAAAGAACTGCTTTGTTGGGGAAGAGGAGCCTGTGATCTTCATCTTAGCCATGACAGCTGTATTAATTTGACAAGAGAAACTGATTTTTAAAAAGTTTGTATTTTTTAAAAAAATTAACTTGAAAATATACTTGCCACAAAAGAGCTTTCTTTTTATGGTTGAACGCCGTTCAGTTAGGTTTACCTAAGAACTAGACATAGTTCTAAAGTTGTATACAGGGCTATTTTCCAGCATATTTATGCTACCCAGAGCCTAATCTACTGTCATTCTGTGACATATGTGCAATCTCAAGGAATAAATCAGAGAAAAGCAAAACAGATGCAGGAAAATACTGTGAAATAGGCTCACTATGCACTGGTTTTGGGCTTGCATTTAACGAAGAATGTTGGTTGTCTTACTTGCACCTTATGCTCCTATTAGATCTGCTTTCATAAAGAAGAAAACATGCTATTCTCTTCACCAATCACATTAGATCTCTGTATAGACAGGTCTTCTTCATTGTCACTCTGCATAGACTCTAAACTGGTTCTCTCTCTGGTGATTCTACTGATACACTAATAAGCGTTAGTAACAGTTTGTAAACCAAACTAAAGTTTAGGGAGTAAAGATTTCAAAAATGTGAGGAAAAGGAATTACAGCGACACCCTCCGTGATTTGTAAGCAACCAGAAAAGTAATAATGTCTGCCTTGCTATTGCTCCAGGCCAGAATGCTCATCATTGATTCACTGTGAATATCATATTACTGTACCATTTTTAACAGGTTATAACTACACGCCAACATCTAAAGACATGCTCATAACCTACAATGACACAGAACATGCTTTTGTTGATTTGACTGATTAATACATATTCTGGGCCATTTCAAACTTCTGTTAACAGGGGCCTCAAGGACCACAAGGTGTTCAAGGAGAACGTGGTTCACCAGGAGAAGGGCTTCCAGGAGCAAAGGTATTACAGTTATAGCGTTCTAAGAGCAGAGCAGCATCACTGAATGAGTGCATGCCAAAACAAGTCCGCGCTAACAAGGGAATCTGACAAATTAGCTTGTAAATTAATAGTAACATTTGGCCTCAATTAACCCAGTACAATGTAAGAGAATTCAGTTGGTCCAAACACAACATCTAGGCAGAGATAGCTAGCCTCTTGGGCCTGTAAAGCTGATATTTAATCCCCCTGACACTTCATTTGTAGGATCTAGGCATGGAAAGAAGCTGTAATTTTAAAACAGCCTCTAGCATCTGGCTTTACATAACCTATTACAAAAGTGATTCCTTAGGTGCAAATTTTGTCCTTTTGTTGTTTTTTCTCAATCCTTACATGTAGGTGTCCTTGCTCTCACTAAAGACAGGCTTCTAAGCTTCATAAATACCTCAGCCACTGGCTTATGCATTTTCGCAAAAGCCTGAATTCAGTTTGTAGGAAAAGGAAATTGCTGTCACTATTTTTCAGATACCGTGGTAAGTAATGACAGTAGTAGTTGCGCTTACCTGGATGGACACACCTAGCTCCTTTTGTTGTCTGCTGAAAACCAACTCTCAGGCTGGGCTGTTACTTTGACCTTAGGTTACAATAACAAGTGACAGAGCTGTCCTGAAACAGACACTCTCCATGGCCTTCTGCGTGGCTTTTACCTGATTAATACTGCTTCAAATGGAACTTATTCCTTAACTGTCTCTCTGGGAACTGTACTGGATGAGTGTTTATTACATAAAAAAAAGGTCCTGAAGTAGTAAACTTCACTGCACAAAAGCCTCCTAGTGGACTTCTTAACACCCACATCCTAACTGTATGGTGGTGAATTCTTCTATTTTAACATAGTTTTAACGATGTTATTGGATACACCCCCAAACCTACAAACCAAAGAGTTCCTTTCTCCCACACATCTGTGCAGTAGATCCACTCGTTTTTCTTCATCCACCAAAGCAATTTTGAATGGAAAAATACAAAACTGTCCCATGGATACAGGTACCAATTGTCCCTTTACTAAAAATCTGAGAACTTTCGCTTAGCACAATACTGCAGTCAGTTGGGTTTAAAATTGAGCGTTGCTAGCAATATTATCTCTTCAAACCCCCAGTATATATTTTATGATGAATTATGTAAATTATCTAGCCTCATTGCTGATGGCTTGTATTTGCTCATCCATGATCTCATCCATGAAAACAAAAATGAATCTGAAGAAAGTATGTTTAGAAATCACTGTATTGCCACTGATAAGCAATTCATGTGGGAAGAAATATGGCAACTAATAAGCAGTGCACAGCAGCAATGTGCAGTGGGAACAACTATGGAATAATGTATAATCTGAAACTATTGAGCATTTGAGATAGGCAGAATAAATTAATCAGAGGGGAATTCTGTCAACATTGGAACACTCGATCCTTCAAAAAATGCACAACTTTTTACTGCCAAATCTGACCTGAAGACAAGCATGTATAAACAGAGTCTATACATATCTCTAATCCTATTTATGGCTGCCAAGTATGTCACCTCCACAGTTTTAAATGCATTTTAAGCAGGTGATTTGTTAATCTAAACCAATTTGTGCCATTGCTTTCTTTCAGCAGAATGTTTTTGCTGGAAGCTTACAGTTCAGTGAAATGAAAATGAAAGCAAGTGTTCTAAATTATCAGGAGTAAGGAATGTTCTTTTAAACAGAAGTCCACATGATGTTCTTCAGTTAAAAATAAAATGATGGAACTGGTGGGTAGGGAGAGAAAATGCCCCTCTGGGACATAACATTATTATCTTGGGTGATTCTGTGACAATCTGCACTGGCTAACCATCTGTGTCTACATGTTTTATTCACAGAAATACAAGAAAGCACAGTATTTTTCCTTATTAATAACCTGTTTTCCCCACAACCTGTATTGTAATGTAAATACATGTATTTATTGTATTGTAAATACATGTGTTTACACTGTATTGTAAATAAACGTTTAGGACAATGACATTCACAAACACACTTCTATGACAACACAGTTTGGCCTGGTCTTTATTCTGGAAAAATTCTCAGATCCTCACTGCCACACTTTAATGAGAAGAACCTATGAGACAAATAAGCAGAAACCAGTTTTCTGTTAGTCTCACAACTCAGCCCTGCAGATGTTTAAATCAGTTGTGGTTTTGCCACTGATTTGAAGGGAAGCAGGACAATCAAAGTGGGCAAAAAGATAAAAAGATGCTTGTTCAGCTCTTTCATCAGCATTTTAAAGCATCAAAGAAAGTTCAATTGAAAAGAAGACCTCTTTGGTATCCTGGCAAACAGATGCAGGAACTACCTTCTTGTCCTTCTCATTTTGGTTTTCAAGACGACAGAGCAAACAGTCTGTCTAGTTACTTCCAAGAGAGCAGCTTTGTGTTTCCATAGCTAATGCCATATTATTTTTTCATGTAGGGAGACCGTGGTTTCGATGGACCAAAAGGCCCTCGTGGACTTCCAGGTATCAGCATAAAAGGTGAAAAGGTAAGCAGAGCAGTAAATACACCAGGAGATTAGCAAAGTGCCAATAAATCTACATAATACAGGGTTCACTGTTGATATTCACTGTATATGGTGTAATGAGATAAGACACCCATAAAAGGCCTTAAACAACAAGGTATTTTGTAGACAGATTTACGCCCAATAAATTCTCGCAATCTTTTCAAATGTGTCTTCATATTAAAATAAGAAATGTTACAAAATCGACTGATTCTGTGGGAAAGCTAAGGTTAAGAACAGGAAAAAAAGACTAGCAGTTGTTTGCAGCAGCTGAACCAGGAAGGAGTAAGTGCAGATATGGAAGATATAAGGTCAGATTATATTGTTGCCTTAAGGAGTGGTTAAGTCAACATGTACTACTAGCACAGGAGCTGTCCCAGATTGTTTCTGTGTTTTTACACAACTAATCAACTGCACTTTGTTTGCCAGGGTGAATTTGGTCCTCCTGGTTTACCTGGGCCAATAGGATTACCTGGAATTGGAATTCAAGGAGAAAAGGTATGGTCTTCACTTTCCTCTCACTCCACAGCTAAATGTCTAATTACACAATATACTTTATTTTTAACAATTAATTACATAATCTTTTCAGGGAGTAGAGGGCCCAAAAGGACCACCCGGCTCTAGAGGACTACCAGGACAGGGACTACCTGGCCCAAAGGTTAGAGAATTTTCTGAAGTAAAAAGTCCCTGTTATGTTTTCTGATTATGAAATGGTCCATCTCTATCCATACGCTTGTTAAAGCACTGAACACCCATCTACAAACTGACTTGGTTGCAGGAAATTCTTTTCTTTTTTTCCCTTTCTTTCTATTTTTTTTTTAAACATTAAACTGTACAGCAGACTGTACTCCACTGAAAAGCCCTGATAAACCTATGGCATGGCTTTCTGTTTGTGTTTTGTCTTGGATAGCCACAGAAACTTTTGAGGGGCTACATACCTAACAGTGAACTGCACTTCTTCTTGCATTTTTCCATAGCAACGGTGATCTGCCTTGGTCTTGCAGCTTCATCATGTCATATGCAGGTGCAGTAAATCAATTCCAACAAGTATTTGCACTTGACATAAAAGAATACTAAAATTTCAAGAGCATCTTTTATTCTCGGTGCACTGTTTCTATTCCAGAACGTGTATATATATACACATATGCCTTACAGATTGGCTGCCTTGTTAATTCTGCTGCCTGTTTCACCTGATTTTGTGAATTTACTGTATCTAGTAGTTAAGAATGGTCCAAGATACAATGGAGATTACCATTGCTAAAGGAAAACTGTTACAATAATTTAGCCTTGACTGATTTGTGCAATCCAGAACCGTTAATTAAAGAGTTCAACTTTAAAGTGTTTGGAATGGAGATTTAAAGTGATTTTCTGAAAAGACGGGTCAGACAAAGTTCTGAATGCCTGCAGGCTATTAACAGTATAAAGAGCTAAAGGTGTAAAGTGGGTCAAAGGTCCATGCCAGGTAGAAAATTTTGGAGAATCAGAGATCACCTCTTACATTTGAAGTGATTACACAGGTACATGCTTTACTACTGGCATTAAGAAGGAGAAGAGTGAACTCCTTGCAGAGATCAGGTATGCTGCTGAATTGTTGGTGGAAAACATTCATAGGGATATACAATTACAGATTTATATAATTAATCACTTCCACCAACAAATTTTTGGTGACAGCTCAGAAGGTGCCCAAGGACCTGGAGATTCTTAATCTTTGTGACAAAGGTTTTAACAAATTATACTAAAGGTAATATCACACTTATCTTTCTTTAAATACAACCAAGTATTTGCTTTTGTATTTTTCCATGACAAAGCTCTTAACAGTAATTTCTACTTAAGGGTGAACAAGGCTTGCCAGGAGAGACTGGAGCGCCGGGAGAAAGAGGTATTGGAGAACCTGGGTCTAAGGTACATTGTTAATGGAGGAATTATTTTATTTATTTATTTGGATTTGAAAGGTTGTGTTTCTGTCCTTTCTGCAGGCATGTAAAAATAAGTCTAGAAATAAACTTTTGAACAGTCAGACATTTCTTTCTTTTTTGTAATACCTAGTAGCTGTCTTTATAAAAAAGGTACAAGACTTGGGTTCATATGCTTAAATGTTTGCTACAAATGTATATACAGTTTAATAGCCTTTTAAAAATAGAATTCCTTGATTCAGAGTCTGCATTTAATAGAAAGACTTACTTTTTGTTGATGTCAGGGTGAGCCAGGCCTTTCAGGACTGGCAGGTCTGCCTGGCCTTCCAGGAGAAGATGGAGCCCCTGGACAAAAGGTTGGTTCATCTCTCTCTGCAGCATTTCCTTTATGCATTCTTACTGTTCACTTTGTGCCAACAAACCTAGAAGAGAGGGTCTTCAGGAACAAGGAAAGAGTAGCATGCTTTTGGTGAAAAACTCTTTCAAACATACTTTTTTAGGGAAACTTCTTTCTATTTTTGGGGGAGCATTGTTGGTGGTTGTCTGTTATCTTGTTTACAGCTGGCTTTTTTTAATCCACCAAATTCCCTGCAACTCAGAAGGAAGACCAACTAGAACAGCTACAGGCAACCTTTAGTAGCTTTCTGATAATGGTATTTTCCTAGAATGAGAAACAGTTGTATTTAAGGATTATGTACTCATAGTGTTCAGTCATTAGGAAACATACTACATGCATTTCCACCCAGAGTTTTATAATGCTTGCTTCTGAATATGGGAAGAAAATCCTAAGCCCACTGACATCAGTGGAAGTTTTGCAATTGACTTAAGAAGGTCTGATTTAATGAGATTATTCAAGTAAATATAGAGTTGATCTTGCACCAAAGTCTATGCAGTTATCTGAAATAGTGCTTTGATTTTTTCACTCCAGGGTGAACCAGGATTACCTGGTCTTAGAGGTCCTGAAGGTGCTCCAGGGATTGGAATACAGGGGGAGAAGGTGAGAATGTCTTACTTAAGGTGACATTCAAAATTCTAACACTCCAGGAATAGGTTTGTCAAAGACTTTTCATCTTTGGTCTAATGTAAACAATGAAAAAATGCATCTCAAGAAACAGGTGAATGACTGTTTGTAAAAGCAGCTTGCTGCAGAATTAGTTTTATCCTCAGCCTAAAACAACTTTCGAAATACTGAAGGTAATAAAAGACCATCCAGGACATCTTTTCATAAAAATTTTTCAAAATGACAGAACAACAGCTCAGTGGCTCACATTTCCAGTACGCACAACGTCTGTTGCAAGAAGTTCACAAAGATCTGGGTCTACTTTTGCTGGGTGTACTGCTTCTCTTAGTAGGAATAACCAGCTCAGTCTTTTGGGCTCTACCTCTTGTACTGGTCTTCTGTCCTGATTCATGAACGGAGAAGTGATTCTGGTTTCTCATGTCAGCATCTTTATCCTGTGAAACAAAGATATTGGAAGTTGCTGGAGTCATCGTCCAAGACATTAGACAAGACAGACGGTTTAGCTTTATTTAGTTTTAACTTCACAAATCCAAAACTCTAGAATTAATGAGCAGAATTAACTGGCTTGCCAACAAAGGTCATAGGAACAGCTCAAGTGCGTCTGCTACAACATAGAACTTCACCATCTTTCATTGATATTTACAAATTATTTCAGATAACACATTCTTAATATTGTGGTACGTGTGACGTATCTTCTCTGTTTTTGTAGGGAGACCAAGGTCAGAGAGGAATACGTGGACTAACAGGACCAACAGGACTGCCTGGGCCTGCAGGAGCTAAAGTACGTTCACTATTATGTCATATGTGTAAAACAGCCTCCCAGAACTGTGCTTTGTCCCAGATCTCAGAAATAACTTGCCTGGAATCAACTTACTTCTTAAAAAATAACTAAAAAGAAAAAATGTTCAGCTAAGGTTTCCCTAAGCAAGACACACCACAATCACAACAAACATCTAGGAGCATTTTTTAAAAACTTTACATTCACCATATGGCTTCTCCTGGAAGGGAAGCAATGGCTTGAAAAAAGTTATAGGACACTAATTGTGCCATCTTTATGCTGAAATATTTGGCAAGACAATACGCTGTCTGGCATATACACATGGACCAGGATTTTATTTTCCTTTGTATCGATCAGACTCATAGCTGATATTCTTTTTATGGATTTGGAGTTTGAATTCTCACTGAAACTGAGAGAAGGGCTGCTCCAAGTTTCTCTTCCAGTTTCTTACTAAGTCTTTTGCTATTAATTCATACAATAGTGTGTATTTCCACATAAGAGGAAAAATCAAAAGAGGTAATAAAGTACACTGCAAGGACTACTTAAAAAAAAAAAACAAAAACTGTTGTGACAGAAAAAAAACATGTTTTCTTATATACCTACACATCTGGGGAGGAAGCCCTGAGTGCTGGATGTGCTGGACCAAGTCTAGAATAGACTAAGAAAAGGATTTCTAACAATATAATTTAGTGACTGAGAGGAATCTCATTTCCATTGCAAAATCAGAACTATACTGCTTATCAGTTCTTCAGTGGTTAGATTTCACTTAAGACAGAATATAAATAAAATATTACAACTTCTAACAAACAGAATTTTAATGGAATGCGATAATTTGCTGCACAAACATTTTCTCTAAGAGATGCTCATACTACTTTCAGAAAAATCCATTGTTTTCACTCCCCTTCCTTCACTGCAGGGAGAGCCTGGTGTGCCGGGACGTCTTGGAATGCCAGGCCCTCCTGGAAGAGCTGTGCCTGGACCAAAGGTAACATCTTCCTCACTCTTCTCAACACAGTGTGAAAACTATGAAGCAGGCCATGCTACTATTCGTGTGAATAATTTCAGCCCTAAGAGTTTACCTTAAACTTCTTATTTCCTATCAACAGTTATAGATTATATCCCTTCTAGTTACCACCACAACCTAGAATTAATTATTTGCCAGCCTGAGACACAGCCTACCTATGTTCTTTTCTTTGTCTTTAATAGCTTCGGTTTCAAAACACTTTTCTTCCTTCTGCTCTTAGTGTTTATCTTAAATACCTGCCAATATGTGTGTATACACATATATATTATATATCAAATGTAATTATTTAAGTTTGTACAACAGAAATAAAAAAAAAAAAAACAGCATATAATAAATACATAACTAGGATACATGTTTTCTTCATTGCAGGGTGACATTGGGTTACCTGGTCTTGCTGGACCAATTGGAGAACCAGGTTTTGGGCTTCCTGGAGCAAAGGTAGGTCCTAAATTGATAATCTAGTTTCTGACAGAACTGTAAAATTAGGCAGGATTTCAGCGATGCAACAGCAAATCACTGAGAATGGCGAAGTGTTGCACAGTGCTTCCTGTGTATGTTGTACTACAGTGGCACAGCTTAAGGATTTGCAGAGCCAGACGGCCACAGACAGTCAATATTCCAGACTCCATGAATCATAAGCTTTCACATGGCAGAGAACCAGAAAAAAACTGACTGTATTTATTTTATAATGAGTGAATACAGAGTGAACACCTGATTGATGTGCTTACAACAGCCTACCTCACAAACACAGTTAATTTTTCTCAGCAAGGGTCTTCTTAGGTACACTGCTTCATTCCTAAGTATGGCACAGAGTAATCCATAGACTCTGAAGAGATCTCAGGACATGAGCCATACTGGCCACGTGAGGAGAGATTCCTTAAGCAGTGAAAGAACGTGAAAGAGGAGCTAACCCCTAAGGACTTCTCTCTCGCACTTCTGCAGTATTGCTCTGTGGCTCCATGAAAGGAGCTTAACAGTGCATCTCTGGTACAAAGCTCCTCTTATACCCAGTAGCTTTAAAGAGGTTTCACCATCGTATAGGAAAATACAATTCTGAAACAACAGGCTGGAACCTTGTGACAGAAAATAACATTTTTCAATTGATCATATAAATAGCTAGTGTCCCCAGCCCTGAATCCTTTTCTCCACCACGCAGAACACAAAGCAGGTGCAGAAACAATACAGAACTTCCCCTGTGCTCAGCAGCAGTTCATCTATCTTCAGTTAGCACCACCTACAGCAGCTACTCAGGAATTCAGTTCCCATGCTGGACTTTCGGCTATCTGTCAAGATGAGCTTGTGCACCCAAAACTAGAGTAGTAGTAATCATGATAGATAAGGGGAATGAAACTGAAGCCTTTGCCTCTTAGATGTAAGTCATAATAACAGCAGACAGAGCTCTCAAAAAAGATTCGAACCAGTGACTTAGAAGTGAAAGGTCCTGTATACCCTCAGAGCTATTAAATATCCCAGTTTTAGTCTGGTATTATTAACCTACAACAGTCATTCACATAGTAAAATACACAAGCAGATGGATGAAATCAGCTTACAGCATGCCTGCCAAAGAACTTTCACTTCCATGAAACACTTCCGGCTCGCAATTGCACTGGCAGTCACCTCACCTTTTTTTTCCTGCCTTCATCAGGGTGACCGAGGCCTTCCAGGACTCCCCGGGCCATTTGGGCCAAAAGGAGATGGTTACCCTGGTCCACCTGTAAGTTTAGAGACTTTTTTTTTTTTTTTTTAAATATGAATTGGGAACAAACAGGTACAACAAAGAGATAAGCTTCCATGGCTGACATGCCAGGAAAATGTGCTTGTCTTTTAGGCTCCTCAACTATGGAAATGCATTTTGGCATGGAAGGAAAGAGAGATCTTTCTCTGTAGCAGTCCAAGATTTTACCAGTCCCCCACACTCCTCTTGATTACACAATGCAATACAATCCAAGCGGGGAATTTTTTTTTTTATGGTATCACTGAGGTTTCAATCAGTTCCTTCAATATCTTAAAGTAGAATATTGTCTTCTGCCCAGCCATTCAGAATTTTAACCCCAAACAGGAGGATATAGCCCAGTTAAACAGCTCTGTCCACATACATGGGTGGGAACTCTGGGCAACACCTATCTTCCAGAACCACTGAAAAAGCAGCTACTGTCCAGAGTCAGAAGAGCCAACAGTCCTCAGTTCTACTCACTGGGCTGCTGAGGGTGGCACAGGGAACTGGCTGATCAGCTTTAGGGCCCATTACAGAAGTCTGTGCTGGTAGATAGGAACAGTCCCTGCAAAAAGGACACAAAGAGAAAAGGCTCTGCTCCTCCTGTCGCTTGCACATGTACGCAGCGCTGGCCTCTCACAGTCCGTCTCACCAGCCCTGCTGTGCCATGCTGGCTAGACTCAGGACTTTGTGACATACTAGCATTTATTCATGCTAAAGACAACTGTGTGAGTGCATACAGACTTCAGGAATAAAAATCAATGAATGTCAAAATGGAAATCTGAATCTGAAGCATTTATAATACTTCTTGACGTTTTCGTGCAATCCAATGCTATGACTGCTTTTGCACCTGCCTCTCTGGAGCAGACCCCTCTGTCTCCAGACCTGTGCAAGCCTCCTGCATGAGGGGGAACACACATAAAAGTGCCACTGACACAACTTCTGGTTTATCAGAGTGGGATTTCACCAGTTAGGGACCACAGTGACCCCACTGAGAGACAAAATATTCAAGATAGTAGCCATATTGTTAACAAAAGCATGGAGTCAACACAGCCTGAAATTAAATTAATATTCTGTCTGTGCATACAATTTCAGGGCTTGCCAGGCCTTCCTGGGATTCCTGGTGAACCAGGCCCGGATGGAGTTGGACTACCAGGACCTAAGGTACAGATCTTAACTGCAAGAAAAATAAACGCATGCATATACTTCACGCACATGTAGCTCCTACCCACAGGTCACAGACAGAAGGCTGTTTTCATAGAGCCTTAATTTACCTGCCAGTAAATAAAAGGTAGATCCCACAGCAGATCTTCAAACTTCCGTTCAGAACTCGCCTTGATGCTGATTGCAGGACTACTTGAATTAGGCAATTAACAGATTGTAGGCAATTAATAGATTGACTGCAGCTATTTAAATGTCTTTTTTCACTCTCCTCAATCTCCTAGCTGACTGAAGGCACTAAGAGGAAAAACATGTTACAGCAGTGCCAACATGAACAGAGTCTGATTCAACTCTGACAGGCAGGAAAGCAAACAGATTTTTATTGGCTTGCAGGAACTGGAGTTTGTTTTATGCTATGGGAATTGTAACGCCCCTGTAACTGTTGCATAACTGACTGCACATGGCTTGATAAGTTCAGACCACTAGCCACTGTTAAACCCCATGGATTAGCACTGTTCAGACTTACAGCGTGCTGTTCAACAATTGCTTTGTCCCATTTGAGTACAGCAGATGCTGGCAATTCTAGAGATACATCAAACTTTGGTATTCACTCCTTATTTTTTAAAGTATCCATTTTCAGGGTGATCCCGGTAGTAGAGGACCAGTTGGTCTCCCAGGTCCCTCAGGAGAAGGCCTGCCAGGACCAAAAGTAAGCCATTTAAACACTCCCATCTCCTATCATCTATTTTCTAGAAAAGAAAATAAAAATACGGTATAAGAATGTGTGATCATGCATACACATCTGCATGTTCTCTGTCTTCACGCTTCACTAGAAACAAGTAATCCAACAGATAACTCAGGAATAGTGTATCTTTATTTTGTACAAAATCATTTTGTAGAAATATTTCTGCTAACCAGCCATAAACCATGGCAGAGGATGAATTATAGAGTGATAACCTTACATGAAGATCAGTGACAAAATATTTAGCTCCTGCAGACAGTACCTCCAGTTTAGTAGCAAACATTTCTTCTAGCATTTCTCCTGACCTAGGATTAATGGCCTGGGAAGCGCTTACCAGTGCCTATCCTCGTCTTGAAGCTACAGGCAAACTGCTGAGCTCTCCTAGAATTTATTCTTTTTTTTCCTCCATTCTATGGAGTAAATCAATAATATTCTAATGTAACATATAATTAAAACACACACCATGAAAAATGCCTGGAAATAATATTAAAGAGCAATTTTCCTTACAAAACCTTGCAAAACAGAACATTTTTGCTCCTACAGCACAACTTTGGACTTCTATTAGTACAAAAGAACTGTTTCAGAACATGTACGTTAATGTACAGAACTAAACCACGACAAAGGCAAGGATTTTGCAACATCATCATGAATCACCACCTACAGCTGTGGCTTATAGGTTCCCTAGCCACATGCCCATGGGTAGGCCCATGGCTAAGCCATGGGGAAGCACTAACTCCACCTGTGTTAGGCTGCACACAGAATCCTCACAAATGGAAGAAACTGAGAATTCCATGCTATTCCATACTGGAATAGCAACATAGGTATAAAATTAATATTGTACTGTGTATGTTTTGATTGCTTCCTACGGAGAACATATGAGACTGGAACATTTTCTCTAGAGTTCTTTTAAAAATCAGCTTATAAATTAGCAGCAAGAGGTTACTTGCAACACCATATTCATGTGCATGTCTGCAGGACTTACTGTGTAAGCTTAGCAGCAATGAAAGATACCACAGCATTCAGGAAATAATAACCTTCTCTTAAATCTTAATTCAGACCTCGATGTCCCACCAATACAATCCATCCTTCAGTACAACATTCATCTCTATCAGCAAGGTGACTTTTGTTCACTGGCCTAAAAGCCCTGAGTGACTCTTTTGGAGTATCAACTGGATTCAAATAATCTGATAAAGGATAAAAAATGTCACCCAGAGCAATCAGCAATCTTATCCTCACTACTTATAAAAAGGTACTGAATGTGGCAGAGGACTGACAGGAAATTACATGGTGGTATAACAATATTTTGTTCATTTTTATTATGAATATTACATTTAACACGTGCCGGGTTTCTCTCTAGGGAGCCGCAGGACGCCCAGGGCTGCCTGGCCCTTTGGGACCTCCTGGGGAAGGCACTCAAGGAATTAAGGTAAGATGACTCTGTGTCTAATCTGACCATCACTGTATTAAGGAAATAAGAAACAGACTACACATTGTTATTTCTTATAAGACAAGAGAGTCAGAGGTTAGACAATGAGAAAGCTAACACGAGCACCTGCAAAACACGCTGTGCATCTCGGCTGTAAACAAGCCCAAGGGCATGTGGACCAAGGCAGGAGGAAGCAGGAGCATCTTTTTTCAGGAAAAGATAGCCTCACAGAACGAACCAAAATGAAAAATAATATTACCTCCCCCATCTTTCATGCCCATGGAAACAGCTTGAAGTAGTTACATGAATGACCACCTATGGTAGAGGAACATTCTCCATCCTGAACCTGTGTGTCATGTTCCATTTTTCCCATAATTTGCACTTTTCCATGAAACATGTAACAGTTAAAATAGGCTCAAGAGACAGAAGAAAGAAAGAGGAAATAAGAAGGAATAAAATAGGATGGAAAGAGGGAACATGAGAATTAGAATAGATAACAGTCATGCAGTTTTCAAATATGATATAACTTTAGAGTGTACGTAGTGCTGAAGTATTTAAGAAACCTAAGCAAGCTATTGCATTGCCTCAAGTGTCTCAAGACAGTTGTGAAAATGCAGTTGTAACACTTTGTTTAAAAGTTCAAAATTAATGCATGATGAGTGACTACAAAGGGTTAACACCACTACCTGGGTTATCATCAGGGGGAACCAGGAATTCAAGGAATGCCAGGACCACGGGGCCCCCCTGGAGAAGGGCTGTTGGGACAGAAGGTATGATATCTAATCACAGAGGATGGCTGAGACCCAAGCCAACACACTGAAAGCACTCAGTCCAGTCACCTCTCACTGAAGGCATGTGAATTTGTTGAAAAGGGCATGAGGATTTAGTAAAACCCCAGCTATTCATACAATTCTGTTAATATTTTATAGCAGCATCCCTCCCTGTGTTGCATATTTTAACACATATGAGGCTTATCTTCTACTGCAGCTAGAAGAAATACAGATACTGGTTTCTAACACTGTTGCCTTTCAGTTACCCACAGTTAGGCAAAATTTGAGGACTACATCAGTGCTAAGAGAAACATGTTAAAATCAGTTTTTGGATGTGATCACGATAGTTTGTGAAGAACATACAAACCCACATAGCCTAGCAAAAGCCAAACCAAAAGGCACTAATTCTTTTGTTTGCTAAACACCTTTTCTGGGCCAAAAGGTTTCTCAGAATATTTCCATTCCCCGTTCCAAACAGATCCTTACCTTTCTTCTCGATTTCCCTCCCGTTACCTTATTTTCCTCAAACACACTCTCTTCCATTGTACCGTGTCCCATGAAGCCCCGCTGCCTGCACACACTTGTTTGAGATGGTTCATTTTCAAACTGCTTCAGCTATTTTTGCCCACAAAAACACTTAAGTAATAGCACAAGTTGTTCACAAATATCAGTCCATATAAACAATCTCTACAGAAGATTTCTAACTCTCGTCAGAAGCTGAAGGTGAATTTGACAAAGGCAGCTAAAAAGAAACATGAAAAATGTAATAAAAATTGACTTATGCTTTCTATCTGCTTACCTATGTGGTTTCAAAGGGAGTTCGAGGAGCAACAGGTGAAAAGGGGAAAAAAGGAGAAAAGGGCAATGTGGGTGACCCTGGTTTGTCTGGAGAACCTGTGAGTAACTCAGTTTTGTCAAGTCTCTTCTTAAACTGCTTAATAGTGAAGCGGGGTTGTGTGTGTTTCTTGCTATTTAACTACTCAATCTGAAATGCTCATGAAACTGAAAATATGAAAACCATTAAAAGCATAAAGGTGACATTTCCGTGCTGAGTAGCCCAATTTCAAAACACAGATCTGGGTTCCTTCCCAAGGCAGTCAAAGCCAATAGTCGTGGTTTAAGAAGACAGACCTACCCCGTTCTGTTCTATGGCTACCAAGTAACTGTAGGTCAGATGTACCATCAGAGCTGATGAAGGGGGAAAAGATGGCACTGGGCAGGTCTCCAAAAACTGGAAAACAAGATTTGGTACCCTTCTGTTCTGGCATTTGCATGTTATTAAGTATATATAAACTGCAAATCAGTGATTCACCAGGAGACTTGAGGCCACCCACTCCCCACAAAAACCTCACCACCTTGCAAGGCTACAAACACGGCAGGTACAAGCCAGTATCACAGGAGCACTGTTTCTTTGAGCAAAAGTTTTATCAGTGAATTATTATTTTAATAACAGTACTGATGAAGTTGCATTCTGAATTAAATGTCACTAACTAATTGTGGTAGCTTAATTAATGATCATTGTTACAGGGCAAAACTGGACCAAAGGGAGAGCAAGGCCTAACAGTAAGCAAATTCCATTGTTTCAGTCCCAGGAGGGCATGATTATAAGCACAATGCAAGGTACTGTCTGCTGAAATGCATCCTATGTGCATTATTCTAGAAAGAGTTTTCTGACTCAGCAATAGTATAGAAAGAAGCCACTTGAAGGCTTCTGACTTCTCATCTACTTCATGCTGATATGGAGTTTAAAATTCCTCATGATTTTACATATTTTTCTTCTGTGTGCTCTTTTACAAGTTTTAAACAAAAACTTTCATAGCATCATGTTTATACATTATTTGGAAGGCAAATGGTAAAATGTTTTTATATTTAATTTTTTCATATCCAGAGAGAAGATATAATTAAATTAATTAAAGAGATATGCGGTAAGTATTCAGGAAACTTTTTCATTTCAGATTCTATTTTTCCTTCATAAATTTTACATTTCTCCTCCTTTCCAAAAGGACACCAAGTAGTCATTGTGAGCTGGTTTTAAATTTTGTCCTTTTCAGGTTGTGGTATTAAATGTAAGGAAATTCCTATGGAGCTTGTATTTGTGATTGACAGCTCTGAGAGCGTGGGACCCGAAAATTTTGAGATTATCAAAGACTTTGTAACTGCATTGGTAGACAGAGTAACCGTAGGCAGAAACGCTACCAGAATTGGCCTCGTCCTATACAGTTTAGAAGTTCGGCTAGAATTTGGTCTCAACAAGTATGCAACTCAACAGGATGTCAGACAAGCAATTAGGAAGATGCAATACATGGGAGAAGGCACGTACACAGGAACTGCTATCCGCAAGGCAACCCAGGAAGGATTTTTAGGTGCTCGAACAGGAGTGCGAAAAGTAGCTATTGTGCTAACAGACGGCCAAGCAGACAAGAGAGAAGCGGTGAAACTCGATATTGTCGTTCGAGAAGCTCATGCAGCAAACATCGAGATGTATGCAATAGGAATTGTAAACACTTCCGATCCAACACAGGCTGAGTTTGTGCATGAACTAAATCTGATTGCTTCAGACCCGGACAGAGAACACATGTATCTCATCGATGACTTTAATACCCTCCCAGGTGTGTTCACTGCAGTTTTATTCTGCATTATGTCTGATGCTTCTCAGAACAGAGAAAAAAAATACATGATCTTTGTGCAAATTATGTTTTGATGCTAATTGGGATTAGTTTCAAGGTGTGGAATAATAGAAACCTAGAGATAAAGATTCCCTTATTTTAAGGTGTCATACCAATGGCATATCACGCCACCAGGAGATGCCACCTGCAGGCTAGGAGAACAGTCACTTAAACTGCCTTCCTCAGCTAAGGAAGGGCTCACGCCCTGTAGCTCTGCTGGGGCAGAACCCAGAATCTAACCTGCTGGAGGAATTTCTGCTTCTATGTCATCAGTAAATACCCTGTTTTCATTGGGTTATTCACTTGAGGAAAGTAAGCAATTATTTTCCCCCTACCAGTTAGTAGCTATTTCTAAGCTCAAATGAACACCCTTAGTGAGTGTGTTGCATTTGGTATCATGTAGAGGACTTCCAGGCTGGCAAATCTGTGACAATATAACACATAGTTCAGAGTCTGGAATAATTTTCTTAGCTGGATATAAATAATGATGCCCCCTCCCTGGAAGTATTCAAAGCCAGGGTGGATGGGGCTTTAAGTAACCTGGTCTAGTGGGAGGTGTCCTTGCACACGGCAGGGGGGTTGGAACAAGATGATCTCTAAGGTCCCTTCCAACCTGAACCATTCTATGATTCTATGAATCCAAAGGTATACTGGCCTACCCATGTATTATTTACATGCATAAATAATCCAGATCTCGGTAGTCCATTGTATTTCTCAAAATGATGGTTTCTAACCCTTTTTTTTTTTTAAACAGCTTTGGAGTCCAAATTGGTCAACCAATTTTGTGAAGATGAACATGGTACCTTAATATACAATCGTAATGGAAATGGTGCAAGCATAAGTGGCCCATCTTTCCATTCAGCATCTTCAAGCTCTACATACTACGTGCTTCAGGACAACAATGTTAATGGGCAGTCGCTTTCAGCACAGACACCTGTTGTTTCTACAGCAGGAAGTCCTCTGGGGTTTGGTGACCTTCCTCAGACACTAACTCCGGTATGAAAATCCAACATGTTTTAATGAGCAAAGGTTTTCTAAATATTTCATTCTCTGTTGTCTGGTGCAATGTTTAACTTTTCCCCTAATTTTCTGCAGGACAGATACTGCAATAGGTCCTTTAACTTGCTGGGCTTGGAGCTGGCTGTTCTGAATAAAAGCTGAGCTAGTCCCTGTGAGCAGTTACCTAATGGCCACAGTTTAGTCCTGATACTGTTACTGACACTGGGCTTAGAACAGCAATATTTGTGTCACAGTGCGAAAAATAACATTGTTAAAGTGCAATTACTTTGTAACATCTCACTTTAAAAACGGTACTTAACTGTAGCCAGCATACTGAAGTTTCTCAATAAAATTCTGTAAAAATCAGCTAGGGGAAAAAAAAGCAATTAAAGAAAAACTGGTTTATCAGGAGGGTTGTCAATCCTAAACCTATCTGGTGAGGTTAAAATCCTGATTCTTTACATTGCAGTCAGGGTAAACGGGAAGGAATAATGTTAGAAAACCTCTAAGAGATGATAGGCTTGCTCTTTTTGAGACACTTCACAGTAGCTGAACAAGCAAGACAATGAAACGCTAATTTCAGACCAACGCACCTCCTGCGGTCATTAACACAGCCTACGAAGAGGACCTAGAGGAACAGCCATCCCTGCTAACAGCGGACACTAGGGGTATTTTTATCATCATTAATTTCTTTAATTTCTAGCTACTTCTGGCTAATAAAAAAGTCAGTGCCTCATTCTGGTTTTTTTTGTCTTTGCCTGCAGCTGTGGTGTCATCATCTCCACCATCACCTTCAGACCAAGTGCTGACATCATCTCTCTCAACTGCGGGGCTCACACCAAGGCCAGGTTACAGAGCACAACTAGCTTATCGTTTGGTTCTCTTGCCCTGATACTCACTGACTTTATAACCAGAGTCACTCTGTTGGGCCTATCCACTTTTAAAGATTTCATGAGCTCATGCTGTGGAAAAGAAGCCATTTCAGGAATGCATAACAAATCTAGCTGTAGTTCTTGACCAGCCTGTTAACCAGTTCTTGTCTCCCCAAGTTCCAAAACCCACTGCTCATTTTATAGGAGAAGCATGGTCAGCTACAACCTGAGGCAGAGCTGATAAATGGCACCAGAGAGATCATAGCACTAGCTGAGGTGGGCCAGTGAGCAGGGAATTCTCCAGCCAGAAGTGATCCTATGGAGATGGAAGGCTTCATTAAGAGAGTATATACACAGTGACTTCAGAATTGGACAGACAGACTTCTCTTTCAGAAGAGAAACAGGGAAAAACTGTGTTTAGTCATTTGAAGGAAAGCACAGTAATTAGCTGACTGCTCAAAGGATTCATTCTTTTCATATGAAAAATCCAAATGTGCTCTGTTCATCTTTTTGGGGATTCACACTTTTGGATTTTAGAAATAATGCATTGTGATGGAACAATGACATAATATAGAGCTTGTTTCCT
This sequence comes from Penelope pileata, assembly GCA_013396635.1. Lineage (NCBI taxonomy): Eukaryota > Metazoa > Chordata > Aves > Galliformes > Cracidae > Penelope > Penelope pileata. The sequence goes on from WBMW01005871.1 coordinate 2,020,135, forward strand.
GGGAACACAGACATGACTAAGCTAGAAGCCTAACATCATTATTATTTATTTATTTTCAGTTTCCACATACTGGTTGCCAATGATACATGCAGAATATTGATGTCACAATATTAAACTTGAAGGGAAAGTATTTTCTATCTCATGACATTATTACAGTGAGTGAGACCAGCACGTCACAATTCTCTAATGTGCAGCTATAGGATATCACTATTTTAACACCCCTGCCCCCACAGCACAAGAAGGGGTGGTGTGAAAACTGGAGCAATGTGCTGCAGAAGGATGGTGGTCGCACTTAAAATAACAGAATAGCAGATGCAACTCTTGGATGACAATTTTGTTTTGTTCACAAGGCTTGTTGCTGATTGTTAGATTTCAAAAGCAAGGTGTCAAAATTATCAGGTTCATGCTATTTACTCTTCTTGCATGTGGAGCCATAATACTATTTTTTCTGAAGTTATTAGAATCATGCCAGTAAAGTGACAATTTATCTGATGATCTACTAAGATGCACTTTTGTCTTCAACTCTAACATCTTTAGAAGTATAAACGAATCTTGAATTGCTGTATAACATTAGCAGAAAAAAATCAGAGTTGAAAAGTCAAAAATTATGCAACACAATTGATTTTTACACAGATTTATGTCTATTCCCATTTTTTCTTTTTTTAAGAAAGCGTTCTGGACCTCCGATGCAAGTTAAGGCTGGATCAAGGGCCATGCCGTGTTTATGTCATAAAATGGTACTACGATAAACAAGCCAACGCTTGTGCTCAGTTTTGGTATGGTGGCTGTGATGGAAATGCAAATCGTTTTGAGAGTGAAGAGGAATGCAGAAAGGCTTGTGTACTTCTTGCTGGAGGTAAGAATTTGTATTTATCTCTACATTAAAAACTAGCAAGTTGAAGCTCTTGATTGTTTGGGCTAGTTATGAAGTATTGAGTATGGTACCTAAAACCAAACCCACTCATTTAAAGAACATTAACACTGAAAAGTCGTATACTCACTACTTAAACATCTACCTATGCAAGCTAACTTTAATTCCTTTTGCACATATTGTATGATGTAGCCCTTATGTAACAAAGCAACAAGTTGCCAGCAGTATCAGTAATACATAATTTCCTTCTTACTAAGGTGTACTGAGACCAGTATAGCACTTGTAGCAATCACTCTTCCTTCTAAATAATACCATTACACAATCACTAAATACACCTCCTTCTAAATTATAAGTATGGCTTTGGAAAGCAATCTTTGGTCATTAAACATCATGTAATTTCTTTCCTCTGTCTTACAGAAACCTGACAGCTGGCATGGATTCTGCAATGAAGTCTTCACTTTCTTTAAGAAAAATTTGTTCCCACAAGTACTGTTTTAATATTTCGAGCACAAAACATCAGTTTCCAAATTGCGTGCAACTGCTACTCAGAGGTTACCAGATAAACACAGCACATGCAACAACTTGCTCCCTGCGTGCTCTCCAGGCCACCACACAGGGAGGCCGCTGAGCGATCCACCTCTCCCACCCACATCCTCAGTAGACTTAGCCCTTCCGTCGCTCAGCTCTCCTCAGCTTCCATCAGCTAGCGAGATACATGACAGACACAACGACACGAGTGAGTACACCAGCAGCTGACATCCCTAAGCTAGGTTAGTTCATGCCCCAAATGGTTCTTGTCACGTATTTCTCTTCTAAAAATCCTGCTTTTTAAATGCATTTTAGTATTTTAATGTTTCTTAAGAACTCTCTTAGGTTCAAAACATCAAACTCAACATAGAGTTTATTCTTATTGCCTGTCAGTGCCACGTTGCTTTTTACACTTACGTTTGCATTTATATGATATGTTTCTTATTACTTGAATTATACACTTAAAAGCTTGTTTCTAATAAAACATTTATCCCCAGAGAGCAGATAAATAGTACTTTTACAGAACTAAAAGCTGATCTCACTGCTGAGCTGCAGGTAACGTGCTCCCAGTTACGTAACTGCATTTCTGCCTCAGTCCTTCACAAGACAACATCACAGGTCAGGAACTCCTGCACACGAAACCTGAATGGTTTTGTCTGTTTGTTTTCCTGAACAAATGTTTAGTTCAGCACATCAACAGAAAAATTAATTAGGCCCGAAGAGTTTCATTACCACTCGCTGTTCAACAATTTCCATAAAAATGTTAGGACACATCCAACACCGTCACTGGTGGGCACCACTGAGGAGAGCCTGGCCTCGCCGCCCGCCCTTCAGCTACTCGCACACAGACCAGATCCCCCTGGAGCCTTCCCCCAGCCAAACAGACCCCGCTCCCTCCACCCTTCCTCACAGGAGAGATGCTCGGGTCCCTTCACCACCTGAGCAGTGCTCCATGGGCTTGCTCCCGGAGCTCCACCTCTCTCTCGCACTGGGCAGCCCAGCACTCCGGGCGAGGCCTCATCAGGGCTACGCACAGGCGCGGCACCGCCTCCCCCCGCCCGCGGGCAGCGCCCCGCCTGACGCAGCCCGGGATGCCATGGGCCCTGCTGGCACGCTGCTGCCGCAGGGTCAGCCCGCTGCCCCCGGGCCCTGCCCCGCAGCGCTGCCTCCCGCAGGTCAGCCCCAGCCTGGGCTGCTGCGTGCTGTTACTTCGGAATTTTTTATTTTTTTAATTTTTTTTGCGTGGGGGGAAGTGGAGGAAGTGGTGAGATACTGCAACTGAAGTGTATACACTTTTCAAGTTATTCTACATTAAAAGCATTTCGATACACCCAATTTAGTTGAAAATGAAAAGGAAGGAGAAATAAAAAAGCAACTAAAACTGCAATTCGCTGACGTTAGGCGCACCAGCATCCAAGGCGATACCTCGCAGCAGCCACAGCCCGGACACGAGGAGCATCCACAGCCCAGCGCACACGATGCCCGCACGCCACCGCCTCACGCTGCTCGGGGCGGGGCCAGGGGAGGGGGGGGGGGGTAA
>WBMW01005871.1:2023103-2122403 GCA_013396635.1 Penelope pileata
CCCGCCCCCGCCAGCGCCGCAGCCAATCGCGGCCTCTGCGGCGGGGCGAGGCACCGCCTCCGTTGCCAGGACGGCGCACGGACTCGCGGGAGGGAGCGCGGCGGCCGGCGGCCATGAGCGCGCTGCTGGACGTGCTGTGGGAGGACAGAGATGTCCGCTTCGACATCTCCCCGCAGTGAGTGGCGTCCTCCTGCCCTGCTCTTCCCTTACAGCGGGGCAATCGGGACCCGGGTGCCGTCACCACTGCCTGTCATAAGCTGGGCGAGGCCGCCGTTAGAGGCGCGGTGCGTGCCGGGACGGCTCCGCTGTGATGGCGGCGCGGTCACGTGACGCGGTGGTTAGTGGGGCGGGAAGGGAGCGCGGCGGCCGCTGGGTGGCGCCTCCCGTCTGTGAGAGGCGAGCAACGAAAGAGCTGCGGCTGGGAGGGGCTGGGGAAGGGGGTCTGCGGGGAAATAAAGGCTACGTGTAACGCCCGTCTCGGGGCGGGAAAGGAAATTTCCTTCCTGCGAATGTGTTTCGTTTCTGTCACGCCTGTACGCTGAGCTGTGACTGCTTTACACAGTGCAATTCAAACACAGCAGAGCTTCACATCGGGTCTGTTAGCTGTTAAGTGGTTTGACCTGTGCAATCCAGCGAAATACAAAACGTCGTGGCAAAGTTAGCGGAGCATTTCGCTGTCAGCATACATCTGTTGTTTCCTGAGCCCAGCCCCGTGCACCTACCCCTGGACGTGTGGAGAGGCAGACTGTCTGCTGGAAGCTGTGCGAGCGCAGCTCTTTGCTTTTCTCCCCCATTTTCACACACTTTCTCCCTATTTTGGGGTTACAGTTTGCCTGTCACACTCCCTACACATGTATTGTTGCAATTAAATGAAGATACCAGTATTTTTCATATGTCGCAGTAACAAGTTCAGGTAAAGCTGATTTGTGTGTGTGTGCACATACGTGAATTTTCTGTAGCGTGATGCACTAAGCAGAAAAAAAAAGGAAAAAGGGAACTGGGAAATGCAAACGGCCCTCCTTGAGAGGATAAATAGAATCTATCTTTCACTAGTTTTTTTTTTTTTTTTTCCCCCAGACAAATGAAAATGAGACCTGGAGAAGTCCTTATAGACTGCTTGGAGTCTGTTGAAGATACCAAAGGAAACAATGGAGACAGAGGTAGCCATGTACTCAGAGAAATCGTAACCTTCCTATTAGTTAACATGCATCAGTTTCAGAAAATGAGTGTTCCTGTTTCACAGATCTGTCTCTCCTGGGAGTGTTTTCAAACAGCGTGTCATGTTCAGTTATGGGAGGTGTAAGTGTAGGCTGCCAGCATGCTAGGTGACCCTTCGCAGGGCTGGGTGTGCTGCTGTGCAGTGCAGAGAATTGAAGAAGTTTGCATGTGACATAAAGAGGTGAGGTTATTCATGAAGTCAGCTGGGACACTTAGCTCACTGTCTGCCCCTTCTCCTCTCTCAGAGCAGTTCTGCGCTGATTGTGTCTCTGCTTTTTTACCCTAGGCAGGTGGACATGAAATCAGTAACTGTTCTTGGTTTCTTTTTGAGGAATGCTAATATACATTAGATTCTTTCATCTGTTCCTTCTAGAAGGAAAAAAAAAAAAAGAGGGTGGGTGGGCACGCTAGCAATTGTCTGCCAGGGTGTCCTGTGTTTTTCTCCTTCCTATCAAGAGGAGGAAATATTCTGGTATTGCAAAACTAGAGGTAAATATGTACCACGGAATTGAATGTTTCCTTTAGTGGCAGTTACTCAGATTAAAACTATTTACACTCTTTATTTCCAGGCAGACTGCTCGTGACAAACCTGCGGATTATTTGGCGCTCGTTGTCATTGCCCAGAGTCAATCTCTGTAAGTATCATCTTCTGTTAAACAATTGTAAATTGTGTGTTTCCTTTATGGTGGCATGCTATATGTTCCCAATACTATAGACTGCAGTGCAGAATAGTCAAGTCTTGGTCTGTTGTTTCTATACAGTTTGAAATAAACTATTACTAATGAATCTGTCTGTGATATGGGAACTGTTCATAGCAAAGTAGTGATATTCAATGTTAATTTCTCAGTACAGAAGTTGAAGAGTATTTCAGACATTTTTTGTTTAGCCTATGTAGAATTTATTCATTTTTTTCTAAAAAGAAACATAACTGAGTTTCTTCAAAGTTTGCTATACTTGCACCTCTTGTTGCCACCTGTTTATACACATATAGTTTTTATTCCCCAGAAGTACCTGCCTTTCCAAATTTACTACTGTACGATCTGAATAAGTTTCTAGTTTTAACTGCGTGAGCAGCCAGCTGATTTACGTGTATTTCATTTGCTGAAGTAGGGCCAAGATGCACTGACTCTGTACCCAGATTATTTCCAGCGCTCAGTTCCCAATAGCCAGTCAGTACTGAAAATCTGTTCAGCTCCTAAGCTATGTAAACGTGTGCTCTCTGACTGCTTGCTCTTCTGCATTTGCACTTCTACATGTGCACGCACAAGTGCACAACACAAATATGCTACTTACATGTGTATTTATAAAGTAAAAAAAAATTAATTGCTTGTATATACAAGTTTTAGAATAGACCTTATCAGAGGAGATCACAAAGAAACTTATGGAGTAGTGCAGGCCTGTAGAAGCTCAAGGAAATCTGACACATAGCTTTTAGAGTTTAAAATAATCTCTAGCTTTCAAGATGATGTATTATTTCTTACAATAAGAAAATATATTTACAAATAACTAAATACTTATGGGATGCCATTTTTACCATTGCTATTTCTATTAGTTTTAGACAGTTTCTCTTAAGCAACCCAAGAAATATTCTTTTTCTGGTATTTTCATTCATATTAATTCCATAAAGACTGAATATTCTTATCCACCTCGCTGCTGCCAGAACTGAGCTTTTGGAGATGCAAAATCTTGCCAAAGCAAATCCTGTTTCTCCTTTTTTGTGTTTTTCTGGAATCTGGCTGTGCTAATTTGTGATAATGTGTAATAATTGTAATGTGATTCTTTGTGATAATTTCTGAATTGTGATCATTTGTATGAATAGATTTAGCCCAGCACCATTTTATTGCTTCAGTTTTATGATGAATTGCAAGGATTGGTTCTCTGTTTTTTTTATTTGTATCAGAACAATACCGTAGAAAATGCAGAATGAAATTTATACCTTTTTTCCTCCTTTCTTCTTTTTATTTTTTTTTCCACTTATACTTTCCAATTGGCTGCTTTATTTTCCTACAAACTATTATATTGGTATAGAAAGTTTTATTTTTATCGGTAAAATTTAAGGGCAATTTCATGATGAAATGGACCTTCTTGTGGATTGTTACTGATAGGATGAGAGGCAGCAGGAAGCAGTTGAAACAAAGGAGACTGATTAGATATCAGGAGAACAAATGTTCACAACTATGTCAGGCAAACAGTGGAACAGGCTTCCAGAGTGGCTCTGGAATCTGCTTCTTTGGAAATAGTCAAAACTCAGCTGGACACTACACCGAGCAGTCAGATGAAATTGATCCTGCTTTGAGAAGAGCATTGGAGCAGATGACCTCGCAGAATCTTTGGTTCTATGATGAGGGCTCAGACTGTTTACCACAGCGTGCAATTCTCAAGAATAGTGCCCAAAGCTGTGCTACAAAATTCAGTACTGTAACTTCGTAATTTCGAGTATTTTTCTCAAAACTGTTCTCATTTTTTTCTTCCCATGTAGCTGTTGGTTATAACTGCATTATAAATATAACTACAAGAACTGCCAACTCCGTAAGTTTCAAAGAATACTTTTTAAAATAGTAAAAGAAACTGTAATTCATTGTTTATATTTATTGCATTATATGAAAAATAGTCTCAAAGTTTACTTGCAAGAACAGCAATGGAGTAGTTTAGTTTTAAAGGCTGGGAAAGTTTAACATTTTTATAGGAACATGGTTTTAGTCAGCTTCCTAAGGCAATAAAACCCATGTAATCACACCATCTGGTGATTTTTCTCTGTTCTTGATAAGTGCCTGTTGGTTTGTTGTGTCTACGTTTAACAAAGATCTAGAGAGACAATAATTTTGTGCAAGAAAGTTCTCCAGTACGTAACCTGAGTCACATGTAACTGTGAAGCAATTTGTTTGGTTAGCAGCAAAGTAGCAGCAGAGGGATTATGTAGGTTCCCCAGCCAGCCACATGGTAGCTGCTCCTTCTCCAAGCAGCCTTTGTACAGCATGGCTGCTCCGCACACTCATTACCCTTAGCTGGCACAACACAACTCTCTTGTTCCCCAGGCACAGCTAATGGAGAACACAGAGCCAGGGTACTGTGAGAACAAAAATAAGGATGATGCCTCTGGATGGTAAGAGGCAAAAATACTCTTATTTCAGTCATGACACTACGGATGTATAGCAGCCAGGCTTCATTAGTTCTGCTGCTGATGGAAATACCAGTTGCTGCAAAAAAAAAAAAAAAAGTGAAATCCGTGTTCAGTTGAAGACAACAGTAGATCAGTGGTAGAATCAGGATTACGCCATTGGATGTGCAATCTACAATATTGTCAGAATATTGAATTTCAATTTTTCCTTACAGAAATTGCGGGGACAGACAGAAGCTCTGTATATATTGACTAAGTGTAATAATACACGATTTGAGTTCATATTTACCAATGTTGTTCCTGGGAGTCCCAGACTCTTCACTTCAGTTATTGCTGTGCACAGGTATCATGCTTAAAATAGTGTTTGTTCATTCACAAAAATCAGTGGATCAAATATAAGGGGTTACTATTGTTGATGGACCGCTCATATTTAACATTCTCAAAACCTTCCCAAAAGAGAAGAACACAATCTTTAGAAAGAAGAGAGAATACTCACAAATTCGAGTGGATAAATGCACATAATGAAAATGAGTGTACATCAGTAGTGGTCATTGATCAAAGTATTCATACTGTGAGTAGAAACTGAATAAGTAAGAGTACCAAAAACCTTATTTGTGTTTTTCATCTATAAATTCTCTCCGTAATCATTTTCCATGATTGTTGACCATGTAAAGGAACTGGGAGTTTGGACCAGAGTTTAACTCTGACTAAAACTCTGACTTTAGTTGGATGTTTCCCACCTGTAGATAAGCCATCTGGATGAATATGTGCATAAAACATTACCATTGGTTTCTATTTAACAGCTATGGAATACAGATATACATAAAATTACATGTTTGTGACTTAACTGGCAATGAAAAATAAATAATTCTTGATGTCTGTGCTGCGTATAACATGGGAGCAGTTTATGCTTTGCAGCAGAGGTTGAGAGATGACAGTCTTAAGGAACAGAGGGAAACATCGTAAACATGAATACAGGAGATCAAACAGATGTCAAAAAAAAAACAAAAAAAAACAAAAAACCCAAACTTTTAAAATTAATTTCATTAAGAACTGAAATATAACAGTTTACATTGATGAAGATTTAATAGTACTCTTGGTTTTGTACAACATGATCATAAGAAAAGTTGAAAATATGTAACATTTCATATTGTTGCTAAAAACAAGCACTGAAAGGTAATAGAAAATACTGAAATTGTAACCTGGTGGGTTTTTTCTTCTTCAGAGCTTATGAAACTTCTAAAATGTATCGTGATCTGAAGCTGAGAAGTGCACTGATTCAGAACAAGCAGCTGAGATTATTGCCACAAGAACAAATATATGATAAAATCAATGGAGTTTGGAATTTATCAAGTGACCAGGTATAGTGAAATATGAGACTACGCTGACTGCAGTAAAGTTGTTTTGGCTTTCATCTAGCAATTGGCTTTCATCTAGCAGTTGTACCACTGTAGTTTCGTAACCTCAGAGGCAATACCCTTAATTCAGTACATTAGCTACTGCATGCAGAAAAGCTGATGCTATTTACTTGCTGTTCAGCACAAGGAAGTTCTCTTCTTGGCAGCTTGAAGTCTACATGACTCAGTTAATGTACAAGGAGCTAGATACACAGCTTCTGTTAATAAAAGATATTTATGAGAGTAAAGCTCTGTATCATCCTGAAAGACAATCATGCTGTTTCCAGCGTGCTTTGCTGCATGCATGTTTGTTTATTTGCAGCCTTAACTACTTTGTAAGACTATATTGATTACTGGACGTTGAAAATATTGGAATGGGAATCTATGTCTTAAAATGTGCAATAATAAAGACTTCAAGGAGAAAATATAGAAAATATTTCCATTATTATACAGGGAATTAGTTACAAGTATTTCCCAGAGCCATGAAACAAAATGGGAGCTGTTATTTCTGTCTGTGCGGCTTCAGTCCAGAATGGAAACAGGATCCGTCCTGACAAGCTAAAAAGTCCTTTCCCCTGCGTTCCCTTGGCACACGTCTGCACAATTGCCTAAGTTTAACCCACATGCCATTATACTTACTCCATATGCCAATTGCAGTTCTGTACAGTTAAGAACACTCAGACACTTCATGTACTCCCATTAGGCCTGCCGTGCTGCGATTTGATCCTGCGTTGCTGCAGCAATAGGAGCTCCCAAGTGATTTTCATCACTTGAGTGTTGCATCCTTTAAAGATTGGATCTCGCTTCCTAGCAGTCATTAGTAGCGTTTCCACTGGTTTCTGCAGGAAAAGATCAGGCCTTTGTTGAACTAATTGGAAAGCTGTATCCTGCTATTAATAAACAGGTATCGGTAATCATCGTGTTTGGGGGGAAAAAAGGCTCCATGTTTCCAAGCAGCTCTAACACACCTTTTCTTTAATAGGGAAATTTGGGAACATTTTTTATTACTAATGTGAGAATAGTTTGGCATGCAAATATGAATGACAGCTTTAATGTCAGCATACCGTATCTACAAATTGTAAGTATCAATTTGTAAGTATCAATTGTAAGTATCATTTTCAAAATAAGTTCTAGTTTTCAGTTCATGCTCCTGTCTCACACTGAATAAGTTTTTCACGTCCCAAAGTCAGAGAGAAATTTGGTCTTAGCAGCATTAACCACAGGGTAGATTTTTTTTCTGTCCAGGTTAATTGGAAGTTTTCATTAGCAGTTCGATATGTTGAAGAATGGCTTGTATTGCTAATTTTCAAACACTTCACTCTTGTGCTTCATGTCAGCTGCATACCCTGAGACCAATGGTCTGCAAATCCGATGTTCAGAAATGAACTATTAACATTTCTGATAAACCATTCTTCATGAGGTTTCAGTGGTTTAGAATTGTAATGGAAATGGGAGGGAACGCTGATAGCCAAGCACTGTTGGAACAACATCACTGTTCCAGGAACAGTAATGATAATTAGTCCTGTGTAAAAAAAGAAAATCAATTAAAAAATAATAATAAAAAGAACTTACATCAGGTAATTCCAAAACAGTTACTAACAGTTTTTACCTCTTTACCATTAGCGTTCAATAAAAATAAGAGACTCAAAGTTTGGCTTGGCACTTGTGATAGAGAGTTCTCAGCAGGTAAGAAGCTTTAATAGCCTTTTAATAGCCGATTTTACATATGCAGTTATTCTGAAATGTTACAGTGCTACTTTTAAGCTACTTACAGTGTTCATTCTATGTGGCCTTTAGAACACAACTTTTAAAAGAAAGTCCTGTTCACGCTGCTTAAACTGTCAGTATGTTCGGGTACACATGGCTGCTGTGAGTTGCAGTGTCTCTAAGCAAAGCACCAGTAGGCCAGCAAGGCTGGCTTCAAGTAATTCAACTGATAGAGACCGTATCTTCTGACAGATTGTCTTTGAGGACAAATTACTCCTGTATTTAAGCAAGACCACTATTTTTAATCTTTCTCAGCCGTGTATGCTTTGCTCTAAGAAACAAAATAACTTTTCTTCAATTTGACCTTAATCAGAAATGCTTTAAATGATCATGTAATCAATAAATAAAGTGTTAATTTAGCTTTATATACAAGCTTCTTTAATAATGATCTCAAGATCTAATGGACTAAACATTTGCTGAGTAGCTAGGAATAAATCATTAATATCACTTTGTAACTGTTGTTAGATCTTGTTTTTCTATGTAAGAAGTTTGTTCCCTGTTTATCTAGTGGCTAACAGTTGAAAGCTTATTTATCTCATACAGAAACATTGTCATTGTTTGTTATTTCACCATTGGTTTAAGTGGAAGACGGAAAATAACATACCAAAACACAGATAATGTTTTTATCACCAAAATGAAATTTGCCATCATTAAAGCACAAATCCTCATTGGGGCAGGGGAGTTGTATAAATAATAAGCAACAATAATAAATGTCTTTTTGTCTCCGTTACACAGAGCGGAGGATATGTGCTTGGTTTTAAAATAGACCCTGTGGAGAAACTGCAGGAAGCAGTGAAAGAAATTAATTCTCTTCACAAAGTTTATTCAGCTAACCCTATATTTGGGGTGGATTATGAAATGGAAGAAAAGGTAGGCTACTTGTTTATTTTAAATTAGATGCAATATTGTATTAACAAGCAGTAACAAAAATACATTAAATATGTAATGGATGTATGGATTTATTTACTTCAGTGTTCTAACTTGTAGCCTCAACCTCTTGAAGCCCTAACAGTGGAACAGGTTCAAGATGATGTGGAAATAGAGTCCAGTGAACAGACAGATGCTTTTGTGGTAAGCTTCTCCACAGAAAATACTTTAAAAATCTTCTTTGGTTATTCAAATATAAGCAGCGTAGAGCTCTAATCAGCTGCAACTAAATTTTCTATATTTAAACACACTATGTGCCTTTTATTCAAAATCATGATTACTACAGGCATTTATTCTGGGTATGGTTTTTTAATCTTAGCACAAACTATTATTCAAAATAAATAGTAGTAGATATTTAAGGTAATAGTTGTACATAGTTTCTCAACATACTAAGATCATGATTTGATTGAAAACTAGCAGAACAGTATAACCAAATACATATTAAAGAAAGTCTTCTTTTGGAGGAGATTAATAGGAGTTGACATCTGGATGCTCAACTGTTTATCTGAGATACAAACTTGAAAGATTTTTAGAAAAGCAACAATAATTGAGTCACTCCTGACAACTTTTGCACACCTGCCTTTACCAGTTCAGAAAACTGTACTAGTATACATCTCCCTGTATGCAGGGGGAAAAAAAACAACTCGTTCAGGAGCTTAATGATCTTCCTTTTGGGAATTTCCAAATCTACTTGCAACCCAGTAAGACCTGACTGATCGTGACTGATTGCACAGGAGGAAGGTGTTCACATGCTAGCCATGACACACAGCCAGCTGACAAGTTTTCATATTCCATCTCTGAAACGTGGTGAATTAGCAGTTCTAGCATGAATCTTATTTCCACCTTCTTTTCTTTTGCTATCATTTAGCAGTGCAGATAAGCTCTTACCTCTTCCTTTCTCTTTTCCTCTTTTTCCTTGCTTTTTGCCTTTTTTTTTTAATTATTTTTTTCACAGCTTATTCTGTCTTCAGCATGTTTGAAGATCTTTTCCTTAAAGGAAGATTTTGCTTGCTTTCTTGATGGTTTTGTCACCTGGATTAAAGCTCAGGTTCTTTTTCACAAATATGAAGACCCAGAAGCTGCTGCTAAGTCCAGAGACTTAGAGAGTTACAGATATTTTCAGAGATGGCACTTTCTACAGTTTAAGTCTTAATTTCTCCACACACAGAAGGGAAAAGACTGTGATTTTCACAGACTTGTGTGAAAGAGTAGAAAACTTTGGTTAATTGTGAAGTTTGTGTTCGTTTCTTATACTGAATATAATGTTAACTGAATTTTAATACTTCTTACACATTTTGGGTCACATTTTTTTAAATTGAGTAATAAATACTGCTGCATCTGAAGCAGAATATACTAAAATGCTCTTAGCTTGCCATCATATTAATATTTTATTTCCTATGAAGTACGTGTCAGTATAAGAAATGCAGTGTGAAAATTTTATGATTTTAAAATCTTTGTTTATAATGCTGGAAGATTCAGAGATTGGTATCACTTACTGAAAATAGTAATCATCTTCTGTTAGAACCCTTTTGTAAATTATTTCAACATAGGAATTACTTTGATTTTGTTTATAAAACAAAAGTAAAAACCATGTAAACTGGTTTCTTGAAGAAAATGTACCAAATTCAGTTTTTACCCAAGGAATTACTAGCAGACTTATATTTAAACTTTGTTGTATTTCTTGAGGTTCTGAGTTGTTTTTTCCTCCTTTTGCAGGCTTACTTTGCTGATGAAAACAAGGTAAGAACATCTTTTTTTCATAGTGTTGTATTCATGCTGTTAAAAATTGGATAGTTAAGTTTAAAAGCACCTTCTGTTTTATTTTCTGTCTTACGTCTTGTGCATTCAAAAGCAACACGATCGGGAGCCTGTGTTTTCAGAAGAACTCGGACTCGCAGTAGAGAAGCTAAAGGATGGCTTCACACTCCAGGGACTCTGGGAAGTAATGACCTAATTTAGATGGTTATGCATTGTTTCCCATCCAGTGAAAGACTCTTAGTGCTTACTGATTCTGTGAGATCTGTAGATTATTGAACAATAAAAAGGTAGCAGAGAAAGAACGTACCAAAGTTAAAGAACAGGCAAATAGTATGCAATGTGAACTCAGGATACGTCATAAAAGAAAGATTATTCAAAACCTGCCTAGGTGTAAAAGCTTTATATTTATTACACTGTTTCTGGAAGTAGTAGAGGAAGAACCAGTATCTGCTGTGATGGGGGCAGTGCTGGGCCCCAGCTCGTGGGGGAAGCTCTGCCCCCTGCGGGCAGTCACCTGCCCCACAGAGGCCTGCAGCTTCACCTCGCTGCTCAGGTGAGCCTGGGAGGCCTTCCCCACTACAGGAGTGACGGCTGCCATTTTAATCCAACTGCCATTTTATGGCAGGGGACCACCATTACGCTAAAACATCGTGTGTTTTTGTGATTGCCTGGCTGCCATTGACACCCTAGCACCTCAGGTGTTCTCAGCACGTCAGAGAGTATCAGAGCAGGGAGTCCCCTCCCCTAAAAGCACACGGTCCACTCTCTTGTTTCAGCCACCAATTCATGGCAGGTAGCTGCCTTTCTGACGCTTGTGTGCCCCACGCAGTTATACGCTGCCCTGTGACGGACTGCCAGGACCCCGTGCCGCTTTACCCGGAAGTCTGTCAGAAAAGGAAACCTCCGCCATTTTGATGGTGCAGTCTATAGTATACAGTTTCGTGCTCAACTTAAAGTATTCATGTATTTTTACACAGCAATGTACTTTGTCATAATAACTGAATCAACTTTCCATAACTTGTTTCCTATTTTGCAACACAGATGTACAACATGCACGACACTTTGTGTGCATATGAGTTGTGTCGTTGAGCCGCTGCTGCGTTACTGACAGCTTTTTGACAAAAAGCAATACTGTTCCAAATGCTGGTGTTCATATCTCATCATTTATGAAGAGTTCCTCACATGTCGTTCCAGGAACTTAATTGTAATCCAAGTATCTTGAAACAGTTTTTTCTTTTTTTTACTCAGAGCACTTTTTTTTTTTTTTTTTAAAGAGATGATAAAGCGCACATAAATAGATTCTGTGTCTGAGTCATTAGAGCTTTGTGGTGTTATATGTTAGAAATGAGTCATTTACTGCTGAAGGGAAGATGCAGCTGTTGTGTTTTCTAGGGAGATAAGACCTCTGTAGTATTTTCTGTAAGTGGAAAAAGTCAAATGAGCTGTCCATCCAGCTGTTGTTCTAGCAGCTGACTGCTATAGTAAAGGAGATAATAGAATTGTGGTGTTTGTAGTAAACCTTTCAAGGTACATATTTTAATGAAACACTACCTATGGTTGAAAATTAATCATGATTTCAATAAACTTGAGCGATGTTGCAACTCTGTAGATCTTGCTTTCAAATAGTTGTCTTTTTGTCCTGGTTCCATTACATTCAAAAAAGAAAAATTTACTATATGGGTAAAAAGCATTCTGTGTGTGAGCAAAGTACAGTCCTTCATCAGGACACATTAAACAACTTCAAGTCTTCTTGGTATTATCACCTTTAAGAAAAATCTAAATGTTCTCTGTCTAAATTGTGAAACTTTCCTCATATGCATAATTTTTCTAACCTCATGCTTTTTAAACTACTTGATTGATTTGGGTCTTTTACCTTAAATTTAGATTTAAAAAAAAGTTACAGAACATCTATTAAATACCGTTCATGTGTTCTATTACATTATTTTTCCCATCTGTTCTACCTCTTGTAGTTACTGTTTTCAGTTTAGCTTAATAGCTAACACTGTTTCTAAAATGGTCAAATTTAGAAGGACTGCTGATGCTTACAGATATCTGAGATGAAGAATGACTGCTTGGTGGGGGCGGGGGAGGGAAGAGACTTAATTTTAAGGTTTTTTTTTTGAAAACAGTACTTTACCTGAATAATTCATACTTTAAGTTTAAACAGAGATTTGTTTTTGTTTGTTTCCAAATATATACAACTGAATCAATGTTAAGAAGCAGCTCAAAGTAAAATTTGGTTTTGTTATCAATATCTGAAAAAATGCTGATACAATGCATGTAAACAAAAATTATCTTAGAGCAGAGATAATTGACTTCAAGTCAGGAGTTTTTAATATCTCCATGACTGGCATCTCATTAAAACCTGTAGCAAGGAGATGTATTAAGCAACCTTCTGAAGAAGTGAGCAGTGATTGCAGCTGACAGTTTGACTCGTAATTCTTGTATTTCAGAATATTCGATAACACGTATGTTTATGATCTTGCTCATAGCTGTCTCACTGAGGGTCAGATTCCGCTGTCCTTACTCATGTCAAGTCATTTCTTACATTGCAAGCAATCCCGCTGATTAAATGTGGAGGGTGATGGCAAAACCCGACCGTAGTAACTAAAAGCAGCAGTTGCTTCTTTCAGTCTTTGACAGCTGTGAGAACAACTCTTTATTTTTTTCCAAACCATGCATCCTAAATTCCGACCTGTAAGAGTCTGTACCTATATTTAGCTAGTGAGATTAAGTTGCAGAGGCTTCAGGCAGGGCAAAGCACATTGGTCTGCCTTTTTTACAGACAGACGTTTGGGCAGGCAACAGCTAAAGCTTTCTGCTCCCTCCCTTTCCCGAGTATTTGCAAAATGGATTCCCAAAGGGAACTCACTGAAGAACTCAGACTTTACCAATCCACCCTTCTTCAGGATGGCCTCAAAGAGCTCCTGGAAGAGAAAAAATTTGTAGATTGCTCCCTAAAAGCTGGTGACAGAAGTCTGCCTTGCCACAGGTTGATTCTGTCAGCATGTAGCCCTTATTTTCGTGAGTATTTCTTATCTGAGCAAAATGAAGAAAAAAAGAAGGAGGTAGTTCTAGACAACGTTGACCCCAACATCCTGGATATGATTGTCAAATACCTTTATTCAGCAAGTATTGATCTTAATGATTCTAACGTGCAAGATATTTTTGCTTTGGCCAGTCGCTTTCAGATCCCTTCCGTATTCACTGTGTGTGTCTCCTACCTTCAGAAGAGGCTTGCTGTTGGGAACTGCCTGGCCATCCTTCGCTTAGGTGTTCTGCTTGACTGCCCAAGACTTGCATTTTCCGCCCGCGATTTTGTCTCAGATCATTTTGTGCAGATCTGCAAAGAAGAGGATTTCCTGCAGCTTGCCCCACATGAACTTATCTCAATTATTTCACCTGACAGCTTAAACGTGGAGAAGGAAGAACTGGTATTTGAAGCAGTAATGAGATGGGTCCGATCAGACAAGGAGAACAGAGTAAAGAGCTTGGGAGAAGTTTTTGACTGCATACGTTTTCGTCTTATGCCAGAAAAATATTTCAAAGAACACGTTGAGAAGGATGATATAATTAAAAGCAACTCAGATCTTCAGAAAAAAGTAAAGATTATTAAGGATGCTTATGCTGGAAAACTGCCCGACTCTAGCAAAAATAAAGAAAAGTCAAACAAAGGGGAAGTAAATGGCGATGTAGGAGATGAAGATTTCCTGCCTGGCTACCTGAATGACCTTCCCCGGCACGGCATGTTTGTCAAAGACCTAATTCTTCTGGTTAACGACACTGCTGCGGTAGCTTACGATCCTCTTGAAAATGAATGCTACCTAGCAGCCCTGGCAGAACAGATCCCCAGAAATCATTCCAGTATAGTCACCAAGCAAAATCAGGTCTACATTGTTGGAGGACTGTATGTGGAAGAGGAGAACAAGGATCAGCCTTTCCAGTCATACTTCTTCCAGGTATAAGCTTTGTAATTACCGGTGTGATAATAAACGCTTGTAAGAGTTACTGAAAAGTCCTTTGAGTGCATGCACGTGAACTGTCCAGTCTCTGTATGGTCAGTGGAGAGAGGTTCCCACAGGAAGCTATTCCTGTCTCATAAAGATAAATTAAACCAAGGGACGTGTATCTTCTCCTTCAAGATCAAGGCTGTGGTGAGATCTCAGGGAAGATTAGCTGGTACGTTACGTGTAGGAACTGGCCACCACTGTTTAAGGCCCCGATTATTCCTGGTACAGATGCCTAAATTTAAGCCTAATAGTATTTTTATAGATTTTTTTTGGGTGGGTTTCTGTTAAGTTCCATGAAAGTTGAGTGTTTTGCTGCTTTAGATGTAATGTTTTTCTTTTTTGTGTCTGAAATATTTTTATGACAGAATCATGTCCGTATTTTAAATGTTATTTTTTCAGTAAAACTTCAGAAGTCAGTCCTTTTGGTACATTTACATTTGAAAACCTAAGGGCATTCCAAAATACATAATTTATACGTAGAAGGTTGTTCTTCTGGCACGTTGTCAATGGCAGTATACTGACTAAATACCATATTTCAATTAAGAGCATAACTTTTTAACCAGTATAAATCTTTCCAAAGCCAATTAGTACAAACTAACTTCTAGGACATATTTCAGAAAATTAGCAAAATTACAATTTGGCGTGTTTATACCATAAGCTAATTCTGATGTATTTTTAGCTGTTTCTTGATATTTAGGTGATTGTGAGGAATTATGCAATACGCTGCTGGCCATGGCCTGTCTGTAGGCACACTGACCTGGGAGAGAGGAAGGAGGCCCTTTGACAGGATGAAGTAGAACAGAGTGACAGGCAGCCATAGAGCTCTAGAGCCTTCAGATATCTAAAAATGAAAATCCTGTGTGTTTATAGAGCTATGGCTCACTGATTACACACAGTGAGGGAGGAATTTGTTACACCTGTGAAAGGAAAGTCATTTTGCTGGAGGGGGATTAGCACTGTTTTGTGTCCCTTTATGGGTGTAAAATGCTGATCAGTGAAGCGCAGAACTTGTCACAGATATATTCCTCCAACAGAAATAACCTCACTGATGTCACATTGTATGTAATCCAGAAGTGAAGAACAAGGCTACAAGAAAGGAGTCTCTGAAAAACTAAACCTCAAGACAGATACTAAAAATTGATAAAACTTTCAGAATGCTACTTTCTGTGCCTAAATTCGCATTCTGAAATCCTGCTTTCTCACTTGTCATCTTAAGATTAGTTGCTGCTGTTACTGCATAGAGTTAAAATACTTTTCTGTGTTACTCACGTGGATGTTCTCTCTAAAATGTTAATGTGGTGCCACATCCACATGCAGTTACTGATGCCCCTTCTCTGCTAGTGATCACCTGTTCTTCTGTTACTACAACCTGTTTCCATTTGCTTTGGTAGCTAGTAACCCAGGACAAAACCAGTCTGCCACTGGCTCAAAAATGCATGACTAATTGCATACTGCCCAATCAACAGCAGAGATGTCATCTTGAAAGACCGATACGCTAAAGAGCCCGTGATCTGTGGTGTGTACATCTTGTCCTCGCTACTCTACCCAGATCCAGCCACTGGGGCAACCCGTGGCCATGAGCTGCACTCCACTACTTCAGTAAAACCACTTGGCCTATAAGGAGGGGTCTGTCAAATCTGGGAGATGCATTTTACCATGGAGACCTTGACTGAGGAACATGCTTCTGGAAAAAGAATGTCAGTGAGCTAAACCCATGTCTGACTGAACTTTCTCTCATTTTCTATCAAATGCATTGACACTCATGCCAACTCGCATTTTACCTTCCCCTCCTGTACATTATCAGCAAATCCTTATGCAATACAGGAGAGAAAATACTATATGCTAGGGAATATTCAGGTGCAATTTTAAGTTATTGGATCAAAACAAACTAAACAAGTTCTATGAAAATATTGTTTTTTTATTTTTTTTCTTTTGTCCTCTTCCTGCTGCTTTTCCTTAGGTGTTTTCACCTTGAGGCAGTCTTGGGAGTACTTCAGTAGGGATGACATCAGCATTATTGCCAGTGGAGTTGCACTGCCTGCCTCTTTGCTTAGGAGTGAAGTCTTTCTTCACTGTGCCTTCAGAGATCTCAGGAGCTTTTGCGGGTATTTGTGATGAAACATCACCTCTTTTGCTCTAGGGGCTGCAGAAGAAATATCTGTGCCATTTCCCCTGTAATGCTTTGGGATCATTAAGAGAAACAGTCTGAGAATGCTTGGCATCTCTCACTATAGCAGTCAGCACAACCTGCTAAACGTAGAGGTGTGGAGTAGCAGAGATGTCTGCTCCCTTCGGAGAGGAAGAAGGGCTACTTGTTCTTTGCAACACATGGGAAATCCAGAGAGCAGGGACCTTTAAATAGGGAAGAAGAACATAAATAGAAGACAAAGAAACTGCGAGGAGTGAGGGTGAGCAGGCACAAAGAGAGCTGTGTGGCATTAACACTGCTAGCTCTTGGCATCGTTATGCACAGGTGGGTAAAAATCACCCTCCAGCAGCTGCACTGAGGGAGGGATAGCTTGTTCAGGGTAGCAGACGAGCTGTCGAGATACTGTGTGAGTAGATTTGTCTTGTGGAACAGTTTTGTCACGTGAATTTTTACTACTTGCCTTTGCTAACACTTCTGTTGTGCTCTTTCAGCTGGATAGCATTGCTGGAGAGTGGGTTGCCCTTCCTCCACTGCCGTCAGCCAGGTGCCTCTTCGGGCTGGGAGAGTCAGACGACAAGATCTATGTAATCGCAGGCAAGGATCTTCGCACTGAGGAGTCTCTAGATTCAGTATTGTGCTATGACCCTGTGTACGTTGAAGTTTAGTTATGTCCACTGAGGGTGTGTCAACAGCCCGGTGTTAGTTGAAGGAGTCTAACAGTGCTATTGTTCTTTCTTCCAGGGCAATAAAGTGGGGTGAGATCAAAAAACTACCCATTAAAGTATATGGCCATGCTACTATCTCAAACAACGGACTGATATATTGTCTTGGTGGAAAAACTGATGATAAGTAAGTCTCTAAGTCTTTTCATGATTATTTAGAACGTTATTTGGTTGGTCCATTATGGATTTTGTGTCCTCAGAAATCAGGTTATCCCTTTTTTTACATCTCTAGGTTAAAGTTGCTAGCAATTTGGCAGAAGGCAGCATGTTATGGTATACAGGGTATCTTTTTCTTGTTAAGGTAAAATTGCATGTAAGTTGAGATCTCAAATGGTTGCTTGAACCACTTTACTTCCTAGGGAAATTCTTAATTACATTGCATACACATTCATCACAGTTACAAGAATCCGCTTTGTAAGTGTTATTTCCTTCCAGATAGGATTGCTTAGGTACCGTGGAACTATTATACCAGTTCTTCATTTTGTCTCACCTGTAATGCCTGTTGTACCTTAACGAACATTGCATTAAAAAAAAAGAAATCAAGGATTTTGCTGCTGCTTGATGTGCAGTGGTACTTTTTCCAAGCAAGTGAATGTTTTAAGTAAAGCATAGCGACAAGAAGTTTTAGTTATAAAGCTGCAGTACAGCTGAAGCTACTAGAAGTTCATCTTTTGCTTTCGTTAGAATGAGCTGAACTGGGCTAAGAATCTATGTCAAGTGATATAATTTTGAGAAGTAGCATGAGGTATTCTCTGAGGATTACCTAAGTGGCATGCAAAAAAAGAGCAAGATTGCTTCAGACAGGTTTCTAGCAAGCCCAGGTAAAGTATTGGATAGTTCAATGGTCATAAACAAGGGTAACAAAAGATTTTGACTCACGTAATGGTGATCTCCCACCAAGACAAGGACACTTCCCCAGGAAGCAGCCAGTTCCCACCAGAGATGCACTCCCCTCCGTGCCTGGCTCTTAAATGAGCCCAGGGCAGCCCCACCCTGGGGCCACCCCTTCCGGTCACATGGGGGGGACACAGGTGTGAGCAATTTGCCTGTGCTCCTCAGGCAGCCACTGCCCTTCACCAGGTGCTCAGTCACCAGTTCAGGCTGTGACCTAGTGTTCCCCTTACACCTAAGATACACTCAAATAAGTTAACGTTTACAGAAGTTTCCATGTTTTGGCTTTTGGTATACCTTGAACTTCACCCTGGTGCTCTTCTGGAGTGAAAGTGCCTTGTCAAGCCAAAGTCTTCACGTACAGTGTATAAACATAGGGTCTTAAACATGCCAAGCAAATCTCTCTAGATTCTCTTTGAACCAGGCTAAAGATGGAAAGACTTTTCTCTGGATGCTTGAAGGAGTTACTCTTAATGCATTTTTTCTTCTGGAAGAGAGCAATTGGGGATCTCAGCTCCTCCCGCTATGGAGCATGCTCATTTGTATAGATTCAAACTCTCTAATGCACAGACACTGCTCCGTTTTTCTTTGGGTGTTTCAGTATTAGAACTGTAAATCAACTGCATATATATCCATTTACATACCTATTTGTTTACCTTAAACTAGCAAATAAACCTCTTCCTGATCTTGTCTATTATTAAATTTAGTTAATTCCCTAAACTTTATTGTACGTTCCTCACAAGACCATCTTAGCAGAACACTCTGGGAAAGGTACAGTGAAATTACTGCCCTGTGGAGGCAGCATTTAACATTTGGTTTAGTTCTATGGATGTGGTCAGTGCTTTGTAGACTTGTAAAAAGTCTTGTCCATCCCCAGGTCAGATAGAAGAGAGGACCTCATGGAGGAAGAGACGTATAACACACAAACCCACACAATCTATCTCAACTAGGTCTCACTTGGAACAAGCCAAAGTTCGTTAGAAATGATGACAGGTTTTCCATTTTTTCCCCAGGAAATGTACCAATAGAGTATTTGTATACAATCCAAAGAAAGGAGACTGGAGAGACCTGGCTCCAATGAAAGTGGCTCGCTCAATGTTTGGAACAGCCATCCATAAAGGCAAGATTTTCATTGCAGGTGGCGTCACTGAAGAAGGCCTTACCTCATCTGTTGAAGCTTTTGATCTGACCACAAATAAGTGAGTAGAAAGTTCAAGCAATTTTTAAGCAGATGTTTTATCATCTAGGCTTTTAAGATCTTGAGACAGTCACAGAGGTGTTCAGGTGCTGATATTAAAATACTATCAGCAAAACCTTTTTATGTTACTTTAAACTTTTAAGTGGTCCTCAACATACCTTTATTTTATTAAGAACTTCAATCGTAAATAAACCCAGTTGGCTGTGCTGTCTTCAGTGACGGGTGGCATTGCAGCCATCAACCTCACACCAAACACATGCTTTAACTTACATGTACACTTACTGCCAAGAGACCTACTTACAGCATTTAACAAAACAAAAAATGAATTATGCAAGTTCTGTAAGGTAATTTTAGACTCTATACATAGTACAGAAAGCAAATGAAAGTAAAGGTCATTTTGTTAGCATTACGTTTGGCACACTTCCATTGTTGAGACACACCTGCAACCTGTGGTCAAAAAACATCTGCAGGCTCTTGTCTCAATTTACTGTTTTGTTACAGTCAAGTCACATGAGTGTGAGAAGCAAATTAACCTCTTAGTTTTGATGTTGACACTGGAAGTGAGATGGCTGTATGTTTTATATCTTCGTAGGTGTGACTTGGCAGAATATTTGAAATGATGTTAATGAGCTCTACTAATTTATTTATTTTTTACTCAAATTATTCTGTCATTGCCACTTGAAATTAAAACTCATTTTGGAAACTATAGGGAAAGATTAGCGTTAGGGGAGGGCCATGCAACTACATAAAGCATATTAGTGATGATGGGAACAGGAGACCTGTAAGAACTGGTCTCTGGAAGGAGATGTGTAATTCTGTCATACCAAGACTTGCATTCCTGCATGAAGTCCCTGTGGGGATGGAGAAACAAACTCACTGATGATTGATCTCAGAATTTTTTCCTTTTACTAAACCATTTCACTCCGGCGGTCCTCAGAAAATTCATTTACATTACCCAGAGCTGTATTTTAGGTGCATTTGTTTTAGAAAATTTCACATATATTTGACTTTGGTTTTTCTTTTTATCTTCAGGTGGGAGATTATACCTGAATTTCCCCAGGAGAGAAGTTCCATCAGTTTGGTCACCTTAAGTGGATCTTTGTATGCTATTGGAGGCTTTGCGATGATTCAACTTGAATCCAAAGAATTTGCACCCAGTGAAGTCACTGACATATGGAAGTAAGTTTAATTTTAATCATGGCTTCCTAGTGGAAAGTCCTATCAAACAATGAAGTTTGTAGACACTAGAGGGTAAAATGTTTATGTTATGTTTACCTTTGGAAATGAACCATAACAGGCTGTAAAGCACTTGTTGACAAATAAAAACGTTTGTCAGAAAGTAACAACCATGAGATTTGGATATAATGACTATTTCCATTTACTAAGAATTTGAACAGTCTGAGTCATGACCTTTATGTTGTTCTACCATATAGCAAGGATATATGGTAAAAAAGTAAGCTGCCATTTTTGTTGGCAGGTTTTAGCCTTTTAAGTGTGCCGTAAAAATATTCTCTTTTGCTACATTCTTTTGCAGGAAAGTCTCAATATGCAGAAAAGTTTGTACATGTGTGTTAATAGACAAATGAGTAATTGTTCTGAGAAAATCAGAAATCTATCTATCTCCTAGATTTATTTATCTAAATCACAGTAGCAGTGATGAAACATTGTGTCTCTATTGTGACTCTTCAGTTGCTGAGACAGACTCTGGAGAGTTAACTGGCAGAAGCATAGCACCGATTCCCAGAAAAAAACTCCTGTATATTTAAAAATATGAAAAAACTCAGAAGTGATAATCAAGATGGGGAGACTTTTATAGGAGCAGTGAAGTTTGACACAGGCCAGCCATGAGCTTTAGGGACCAGGAAAAGAACAACTCACGGACAAGAGCATCTTTCTGTTCAGCTCCAGAGGACAAAAGCAGCTTTCTGTAGCACTGTTCAGCACAAGGTTGCTACAAGCCTTTGCAGCCTGGGGACTTATCTTCCTTTTCATAAATGTGTGAAAAGTGTCCAACTCAAATCTTACAAAGCTATGTTCTGACCTTGTTTTCTTAAACGCAGGTATGACGATGAAAAGAAGGAATGGATCGGCATACTGAAAGAGATCCGATACGCGACTGGAGCTTCCTGCCTGGCTACACGCTTAAATCTCTTCAAGCTATCAAAACTGTAAACAAAATGCTGGAAAATGTGATAGGGCACAGGAGTTTTGATAGGCTCTTCTGAATTTGTTGCATGAAAAATGTCCCCAGATTGTTCAGAGTTTTGTAGCAGCATACTAGTTATACTGATAACTGTTAAACAGTTAATCTGTCTTTCCAAGTCTTAAGATATTTACTAGCTAATCAACAAGAGATGAATTTTTGCTAACCTTTAAAATCCTGGAGAATTCTAATTAATATTAATTAGAATAAATGAAGATTTCCACTCTGTGAAAAATAAAACCAGTTAGATAGCCTTACACTCAGTCCAGGATAGTGGTGGCTAATCCCCAAACAACACTCAAGAATGAATGGATTGTTAGGTTAAATAGAACTAGTAGGTAGCTGATTGCATTCTAACGGGCTGTTTGTACAGCCTGATTTCTCCCTTCAACAGTGTATGTAAATCCTGCATTCTTCAGCCATATTTTGAAAATATTTTCATTGGAGCCTTCTAAAAACAATTAATTTATCTCAGAATTGAAGTGCATATTGCAAACAAAAGTGTATTATGTGGCCAAAGAAACTCCAACCTCAGCCAGAGCTGAGTAGCCAGCCATAAGGAAAGAGAGAGAAGTTTACAAGGTTAATAGCTTTGCTATGTTTTGGCTTCTGGTAACAAGGATTTCCCACTTTTTTTATGCTTTTCTATTTATTTCCAAAGCAAATATGTAATGGAAGCTTTTTTCAGAGATCTGAGGCCATTATGCATTCACGAGAAGTCCTAGAACAACTCATCACCAGCAAGCACCTACCTAATAAAGAATTGATGCATTTTGATGTTTAAACTTTCAACTAGTAACAATTAAACTTTGTTTTTAATGCTATAAAAATACACACCTGGTGTCTTATATTTTGCTTAGATGCGCTTTCTGAATCCACTCGTAGCCAGGTTTACTTCTCTCCCTAGTGTGAGTACTCATAACTTTATCCATACGTAACTTGAACATACCTGAAAAGCAGAGTCCAGCTCAGCTCAAGCCCATGACCATCCATGACTGAACACTTCAGCTACAGCCACTGTCACCTTTTTACACCCCACAGTTGCTGCTTGATGCCCACCTGTACAGTAGCAGGGTCATAGAACAGCCCTCTGACTTGAAGCTCTCCTGATATCCTAACTTATCTATCTTCTCTATTTCACACATAACATTATGCACATATAGTCCTACATCCTGTGCCTTCAGTGACATGTCCTCAAAGCATTCTTCTACAACAGACCTTTGGAGCCCTTGTCAGTTTGATCAGAAGCACCGCCACCATATGCAGACAGCCATCTACTAGTGCTTTTGGTCATCGCACAAGTGAGCATTGCCTCAGGAGAACACCCTGCAACTTAGATCACTTCTGTCTATTCCGGATTCAGTCAATAAAAATGTACTCCTCCTTCTACAGAGGTTTTTAAAAAAAAGAAAAGACAGCCAGGTGCACAATGGTCACTTTAGAAGTGTAGTTGCTTACTTCTGCCAGGCTCCAAAAGGACACGGTAAAAAGAATGTCTATTGCTTCTATAAAAAATGCAAGAAAACATACACACGTGTGTGTGAAAGGGGCATAACTTGCAGTCGTCGTAAGTTAGTAGGAACTGTAGGTGAATGTGGCTGCTTCTGAAAATGGGCTGGTTTGCCATAGTGTAACTACTCTACAGTTTACAAGGAACATTCTCCTGGCTATTCCACTTTTTCCTTCTATATTCCAGTATCTTACACCTCCAGACAAAACCCTGGCTAAGTGTGGTCAAAGGAAGCCTGGTAACTGGCAGATGGTTTTGAAACATCAGAAATAGAGCATTTTTACCACGAGTAACCAGGGTAGTGTTTACGACTCTCTGAAGACTTTTCTTGGTCTCAATTCTTGGTTTCAATTTTCAGCCTTATTTTGCTCTTTTGTGCACTGTCTTATTTACAGAACAAGCAGTTTAGACAATTTGTTTTTGTTTTATTACTATTAGAAAGGACTAGTCCAACTGTTAATGACAAAATTTTTCACAAATTATCCAGTCACTAACGAGTGCTTATGTCTGACATAAGCATTACTTCCTCCTTATCTCATATAAATCCCTCAGTTATCCCTTCCAACTTGCACTGAACTGGACTGCAGATGTTTCAGGGGCCTGGGTGACTGCTAGACCTCTGGAACTACCTTCCCTTTCAGGCACGTGAAGGCGTCCCAGAGGACTCAAACCTTTACTTCCGCACACGCCATACCACAGGGTAGAAAAAACAAGCAGCTGGAAGCTCCTCACAGCAGAACACTCTCCCCTGACACTGTCAGAATGGCTCTAATAGCAGTCCTATGCTTGGTAAATCCACATTTCAGTTTCTTGGTTTCACGGTACAGAGAGACTATGTTTGATCCCTATTGCTCCTTTTGTCACACGTTGGAGGACAGACATAGTTTCCACTCTATTTGCTGCCTCCTCTCCCACAGTCAGAGCATTTCCAGCTTTTTCTTTGGACAGCTTAATATCTGGTCAAATCTGTGCTATTTATTTAGCAGGTAATAATGCAGTTTTATGGCAAAACTGTCATGGATCCATGTACTTCAAGAATAGCTTCCAGGAATGGGAGATTTAAAGCATTCCCATCACATCTTTGTGGAATATTGTGAGTGGCCTTTTCCAGTCCCTAACGCATGTAGGATTCAGTCTGATGACAGTTGATGCCCTATGGCAAGCTTTAGTCTAGCTGACTCACAGACAGATTTTGCAAAGTATTCCAGGGTTACAAGAAGTTTAATGTTACACAAAATGTTTGTATAAAAAAATTACTTTTGATTATGTCTCTGGCATCACTATGTTTCATATAGATGTTTTCTCAGATATTCCAGCTGTTCAGGTTTTGTGGACAGAGCCATGGAATTCCATTCAAAGTGAGGAATCTGTAGAACAAAGTCACACAAACATAGAGTTAAGGTTGCCTAATACAAGCCACATATCATCTTACAGCAAAGAAAAGGCTGATACCTACTGTTCTCTGCTTTAAGATATTTTATCACCTCTGTCCTTCTAAAAGTTTTATTCTAACATTGAAAAGATTAATTTCATTATGTAAGTACAGTCAGTTTGCTTTCACAAAGCAGTAGTTGCAGAGGTGTAAGGCAGATACCCATACCATACAAGCTATAGCAACTCCATTACACCATCTTTCACCTGAGGTGTTTTGAAACCCAGAGAGAAAAATTCCAGGTCACTATAGTTTGCAATGTTAATGTATCAGAAATGGTATACCAGTAGCCTAGCAATTATTCTGAGGGATATAGGAGACAGGATGCTTGTTTTGTTGGGGAAAAAAAAAGAAAAGAAACCGCAAACTTAAGTTTATAGAAGGATTCTAGTTAAAAGTTGGTGACACTAATTACACACACGGGAAAATCTGTATTCATAAGCCTCCATCACCCAGATGTATCTGGAATTAACTCTGGTCACAAGTCCTGCAGTCACAGTCTTATCACTCCAACAGCCAGCCAGCATCCACGTCCCCTCTTAAGAGTTGCCGTAACTGGCTCTGCATGTGTCAATGAGTGTACATTCAGTTTTTTCTCATATAAAAATCTTTGGTGAATTGAACTGAAATCGTTTCACTTTTTCTCTGTTACCCAGACAACATTCAGATTGCTAGTTTGCCTGCAGTAAGGTAAGACTAAGACTTTTTGACTTTTTCCAAGCGCTATAAAGTTTACAAACAGTCTGAAATTTTCCCCCTAAATTCATAAACTGCTCTCACTCAATAGGTGTTTTTCAATTTTACAAGAAAACTATCTTTTTAAATCTGTTGGAAGGAAAATCCATCTATTTGCACAAAGAATACAGCTCAACAGAAGACATAAAATGTTGTTAACTGCTCACCTGAATGACCCGGTACCCCAGTATTTCCAGGTGTCGTTTTTTCACTGCAGGTTCTCCTTTCAGGTGATGTGAATCTTTACTAAAAGCTTTTGAATCAAGAAATTCCAAAGCAATTCTGCAAATGACAACATCATGTATTTACTTCCAGGTTCTTACCTGAATACCAAGCAGTATTATTTCTAGTTCAGCACTGAGAGTTGCAGGAAGACTTTTACTAGATAAACCTAGCAATTCACAGAAAAAGAAAAACAACTCTGTGAAAGGAGACAAAACATTTTCCTTACATTTATCTAGAGATGCTTGAACTTCATGTCGTCTAGAAAAAGCATTTCGTTCTTCCATCTCTGTTTTGCTCAAATGGCAAAAACAGCAACCAGCATCCTCAGGGCTTACATTTGAAAAGGTGGGAGTATTCCAATGTCATAAAATACACATTTCAAGAATTTTCTGCCTGCTCTAGTGTACTTGGTTTGGCTGAGATGGAGTTAAATTTCTTCATAACATCCTACATGGTGCCATGTTTTAGACTGGTGACCAAAATAGTGCTGATAACACGCCTGTGATTTGGCTGTTGCTACACACTGCTTGCACAGGACCAAAACCTTCTGTTTCTCACTCTGCCCCCACAGTGTGTAGGCTGGGGTTGACATGTGGCTGCAAGGGGACCCAGCTGGGACAGCTGACCTCAGCTGGCCAAAGCAATATTCCATAGCATGTAACATCATGCTCCAGAATAAACTGGGCAGTTTTTCCAAAGTAGTCGTCAGGAAGACTTTTGGGGATTGGCTGGGCTTGGTCTGCTGGTGGTAAGCAATTGCATTTGCACCACCTGATTTTTTTTTTTAATTTCTTCATTTATCAAACTGTCTTTATCTTGACCCAAGAGGTCTTTTTCTCACTTTTTTTTTCCCTTCCCTTTTTGCCCTCCAGATTCTGTTCTCCATCCACTTGCTCACATATTAGCCCCAAGTGGGGCTGCTGCTGGCTGAGGTCAACCCACCACAACTAGAAAGACTAAACCTTATAAAGTTTTTGGAAAAAGGAACAGAAAAACAAATACTCCAGGTGTTCCATCAACTATTTAAGACATAAGTATCAAAAAATTGGTCTAACTTTGATGTAAAGTTGGAAAAGATAACACGTAAGAATTCCATGTACTAACCTCTGCGCCCCCTGTGGCAGAGCCTTTCTCTCCTGATCCTTGATGTCATGCCTCAACTCTACTTCCTTCAAATCACCCAGAAGTACATTTTGAGCCATGTAAGAAAGAGGCTTTTTATTTTTATCCAGAATGCATTCAAAATCTGTGAGAAAACACAACACAGTTTATAGACAGAAAAAGGGAACATAGTTTGATTGGCATAGTGTTTACTTTTCGACACAACAAAGTGACAATCATCGTTAGAGATATCCAACATTTGTATCCGTATTATGCAAAACGTTTACAAAGTGTATTTTGTACAAACTGCCAAAACAGTAATTTCTTCGTTGCAGTACCTTGTGGCCTCAGAATTCACAGCCCTAGGGGCTTCCTGGCCTTGGCAATAACAGTGGTACTGGCAGTCTCCGTAACAATCCTCAAAGGAGTACATCTCACCTATTTCATAGTAGTATGGTGTGAGAACAGATACTCTTGCATAATGGCTCCCTCCTAAGATCTCTGCCAGCATTCTGTGAATGTGCTGCCGCACTGGATTTATTCGGTTACTGCCTACAAAGACAAAGTAAAGAATTCATATATGAAAACACACAACAGCCAAAGCTTTGAAGCAGATCTTCGTGACATTGCACTTCTGATAGCCAGCCTACTGAATTAAAGCTTTTCCAGTGATCCCTGGTGTTATTCCATCATAATTCAGAGGTCATAACATCCTCTTTTGGGTAGAAAGTGGCAGGTGCCTACTAAGCACGAACTGCAAATCCAGAATTTCCATCCCAGTTTCCCCTCTCACATATATCAAACATTTTGGTTTCAGGTTTCACCAGCTGGATTTTATCTGTTTTTAATCATGATTACACTGTTAAATAGGTATTTATTTTGCATCTACTACAGACATACTCTGTCTGTTACTTCTCTACGTGTTGCAGATTGTTTCATACCTTGCTCCATTAAATATCTTCAGTCTCATAGAGAAAGCGGATTAGTTTGACAGATAGCAAAGCAGAACTCCCCCATAGGAATTAATGGAGACACTGTGTTTGCATCAGCTAGATTTTTCTGAAATTATCACTGTTCTGAAAGATCTCAGCTGCCACACCTATGAGGCTGAACACTTGATCATACCATCTCACATCCCTGACGGACCTTGACTATTCCAAAGAAAACGACAGCAGTGAGTTCAAAAGGAGGCAGCAAAATTGCTGCCTCCTAAGAGATCGACGCCAAATGTTTAGCCTCCTAAGGGAAGCAGTGATCAAAGTGATCCATTCTGGAAACACAGCATCTCCTCTGGTAGATAATCCTGACGATCCCGTTCCTATGCCAACCTCCATGCCATACACACCATCTCCATGTATTTGAATTTTATTTTGTATGTATAAATACCTCCTCTCCAGTACATCCGTTCTCATGGGAAAAACTGCCTTGCTGTTTCACAGCTGCTAAGTGTTCACGCTTTTGAAGAACACATCCTCAGTGGATAATGGGGCAAGTGTGCCTTCTGAGCTTCTATTGTGTGCTAGTGTCAGCACAACAGCTTTCAACTGCAGACTGTTGAAAACAGACTATTACTAGTAGCAAGGGCAGCTTCTCCTCTCCCCAGCTACTTACCTTTACACAAGATGTGATGGAAATAGTGCTCATGAAACCAAGGGATGTGAAACTCCGGGCATTCCAGACAGACTGCTCTGTTCAATTTCATAAGCCGTGAGCGGACCCTCTGCTTTAACGCATCAGACAGGACTAAATTAAACAAAATAAAAAAGGTGTGAACTGGAAAGTGAAAAATCCATCATGTTCAACGAGATGGATACCTCTGAATTATTTACTAAAGATACAGGTATCTTTATACTACGGCATTTATAAAATTCATGCTACAGAATTTTAGTAAGCTTCACAAAATCCCTTCAAGAAGAACTAAAAATAAGTTTTGCTCAATATTAAGAATAGCATGGCAGAAGAAAGAAGCAGTTTAAATTCTCTCTTATCGTCTGTCCTTTAATGATCAATGGCAAAACGGCAACAGAACATCAACAGCAAACAAGGAGAGGAAACAGTCAAACGTTCAGTGTCTTATTTAGGGAGAACAGAACAGTGGGACTCATTTCTTGCAGATCAGAATTATTTCTTGATCTTTGGACTGCGACTGTTTCTTGTAATAACACTGCATGCAGGTTATTTTATTTCCAATGGAATTGAGCACACTGAGTGCAGTAAATTGGCTTTTTTTTTTTTTAACTTGTCTCAACTGACAACATCATCTGTAATATACACCAGTACTTCTAAAACAAAGAACAGATTTTGTTTATATCTTCCCTTTTAGCATTCAAAGACTGACTAGATTATATACACGGGTCTTTCCAGAAGACCAAATGACTTAAAAAATAAGTCTGCTTCTCAAGTCACGTATATGACCACAATTCCATTTTATGCCAAACACTGCAGAACCCCATTCATCAGACCTACATATTTACCTTCAAGTTGAGCATTCAATTTGCTTAGGAAAGAAACATCAAATATTGTCTTTATGACAGCTGAAGGAAAATACCCAGCCACTGCCAAAATATAAGCAAGCAGCACCAAGTGGTGAGTTTCAAAACAACCTTTAAAAGCCAAAAAGAAATCCATATTAACACAACATGACATTGAGAGGACTTGAAATGTTTTCCCACTTCCCAACTCATCCAAGTTTCTGTCTTAACATACTAAATTACCTACTTAAATGGACAATGGACTACCCAGTCATAAAAATACCTAACTCCACAATACTTCAGTATCTAGCAAGCTTGCACACTTCTATTAGGTTGTACCATCAATCAAAAAAGATAAATTTGAGTGTCCACACATTCTGTTGTACAACTTAGGCATTTGTGGTGAACACATCCTGTCCCCAAATAATGATTCCTTGGGCAATGCCACAACAATTATTTCCAATGACAGCACAGCGCCTTAATCAGACTTCTCGTTTGCTTTATACTATGCTCAAGCCATTTTCCTGGTCCCGTACCAACAGTATTTTTTAAAGGGTGAAATGAAGCTAGAAAACCCTGTAGAAACACACATTTAATTTTGCAGAGCACACAGACACATTTTGTCACATAGCTAAAAAATGGTGTCCTACTCCCACTTTTGCCCAGTACAAACAAAATGTTTCAGTGGTACTCAGCCCATGTTTGTCTAACACACTTACTCAAGTTAGAAGTAAGATGTTGGATACAACTCTCAAAGAACTCTTCATTGGCAGGAGGGTCATAGTTCAGAACAGAGAACAGGTAGAGAACAAAATACATTTCAAAGGGATGGATCTGGGAGGAAAAAAAAAAGACATCCTAAATTGAGCCATTGTAAAGTACTCTAAGATTGCTTTACAGTAAAAAGAGTTTCATAATTTGTTCAGAATTAAGAGACTTCATGATGAAGTATTTTCTATTTTTGGTTTGTTTTGGTTTGGTTGTTTTTTTTTGTTTTTTTTAATCCCTAGCTTTCCCTGGAGAAAAACATAAAAATAATAAAACACACAAATCATTAACATTGCAACTATGGCTAAAAATCAAAAATCCATTTGATGTAGATGATCCAAGTGCTACCATATGCTTAGACTTTAAAGAATCCTTTAAAAAGGTTTCCCAACCAATGCTTTTTAAAAAAAAAAAACTATGGTGTCACGAGATAAAATGTCTAGGAAAATTTATCTAGAATGTCTACTAGATAAATACCAAATTAAGGAGGCGAAAAAAAAATCATAGCAAGAAAATAGTAATTTTGACCAAAAAGACAGATTATTGAGGAGATCCACACTAGAATGGGTAACAAAAAAAAATGTACACCGTGTGATGTGACTACACTGCACAGAGGTAAAAGAAATATTTAAGACAGTCAAATGTAAACCTGAATGCAAAGGATTACAGTTGACCTAACACTTACTGACTGAACAGTAATATAAGAAAGGAAAACTACAGAAAGTGCAAAATAGCACATGGAAGTAAAACAGCTTTCAGCAGATAGAGAAAGGCAAGTGCCAAAAGAGTTACAGTGGAGAAAACTCCTAGAAACAGTGCAGATTGTTCTCTGAAAAACATTAATTCAGTGCTCAGCAGAAATTTCTAGCACTGTGCTTTTCTAATCCTCTACACCTTCGGGAAAGATGCAGAACTAGAAAAGATACGTGGAATGTGCCTTCCTGGGCAGAGCCACACCAAACTGATTACAGCACATATCTGTGGAGAAGCTGAACACATTTCGTAATATAAATTGACACGTTGTGAAACTTTCAGATAGCAGCTTCACGGAATGGAAGGAAACGCTTTTAAACAATCCTTATTACGTTATAAAACAAGCACTACCCGTGCATTGTTTTGTAAAGGTTTGAAAAATAAGTAGATTCAAATCCAGAAAAAAAGCATGGGACAGATCCAAAAACAGCTACTAAAGAGGATTATCCACGGGCCATCTTTAGCCTAGAAAATCTCAGCATTGGTGGAATGCTGTTCCAGGGAGAGGATCTCAAAACCTTTATTTATCCTTGCTACTAAACTAAATGTTCTCACGTTTGTCAAAGCCTGGATTCTGAGCTAGAATGACTTCTGGTCCAATGCAAGAGTGCCATTATATGCTGTGTGCATCATGGAAAACAAAGAGACAGCTACAGTAATTTAAATATCTACTTCTAAAACAGTAGCCAAGCCCAAATCTGTATTTTAATTTCTTTCAATTTATACAAAGGTGTTATATATAAAACTCCTGCGAGTAAACTAGAAATGTGACTTGTGTATATTACCTTCAAAAAAAAGTTTCATCTTTAACCAAAATCCTTACTCTCACTTGAAATCATAGATTCAAGAGAGAAAAAAAACTAAACTAGGTAAAACCATAAAAGTCAATGGATTTCCAGGTTCGAATCCTATTCCATTTGATACTAACCTGTCCTTTTCTTACTGAATAACTTAAACAGTAGGTTAAAAGAAAAACCATAATACCTTGTCGATATGTTGAATAGTCACAGATGCTATTCTGTCAAGTAACAAAGGACAGCGGTGGTTTGTTTTTATGAGGAAAACAGACAACTGTGAAACATTTGTCCACGTTATTTGATCTATCAAGCGTTGACACGCGGCCACAGTTTCCTCACTGATGACTTCCTGCAGCCACTCTCCATTCACATGTGTGAGTTCTTCCAACAGAAGGTTTAAGTTCCCGGCTTTCTGAAGCCTCTGAAATCCACAGCCATGTAGTTCTTGCAGAAGCTTTGCACATAGCTCAGAAGTGTTTTGCCAGTGCAACCTGCCGTAATGATTCCATTTGACAAGAGCTGTAGCAATGCAACTGAGGTGTCGGAGCCTGCACTGAGGTAGAACTGCTGCTGCTTTGTTTATAATGATTTCCTCCACTTGAGAGGAAGGAAGCATGGCCAGCACGCGAATTACTGCAGCAGTATCAGCAGGTATGACACTAGATTCTAAAAAACTGGAAAAGAGGCAGAAAGAAAAATAGACCATCACTATTGACAGAGAGCAAATGTTTAAAAAAGCATGGTCAAAAAATGTTTAAAAAGTACATTGTTCCAAGCATAAAAGAAGCACAGAATTAATGACATGATAGAAGTTGACACAGATAGTTGACTACCAGCCTTTTTCATTTCAAGACTAACTTCTTTCAATTTGAATACATTAGAAGAGGGGAAGACAAAAGGAAGCATCTTAGCTGGTGAGGCTTCGAGTATTATGGAAGCACAGAAGTACTTAATAGGAAGTTCTGCCCTTTGTTAACTGAATTTGTGAGTTTCTAGGGCACAGACAATTTCTGTGATTGCTGTAGGAACTTCTTTGCAGGTACCCTGGGGAGCACCAGGTTTTGTAGTGCCTGAGGAAGACAAAGGTATCATCCACAAAAAACACGTTTAGCCAGGGCACTGCATTCCTAGAGGCTGAGCAGTGAAAGAAACAATGGCAGATCTCTTCACAACCATGAGAACTAACTAGAAAGTTCTTCAGTCAACACAAGAGTATTTCTGCTTTATTCTTTCACTTGTTCCAACCATGACATCCTTACTGTGTACTTTCCATTACTTGTTCCTTCATGCATCAAAGAAGAGATTAATACCTATCCTTCCAACCAAGTACCAGTCAAAATTCCCTATTCAATGTCTTTATGTTGCAATGGCCAATGGAGGGGGGAAAAAAAAAAAATCTATTTTACAAGGTATCACATTTATTAGCAGATACTACTTGGTCTACAGTCAAGACATTATCCATTCCCTATCCTTTGATTTATATGTTTAATTAAATCATTTTAATAGTTTGTTACTTCTTCGTACCTCACAAAAACAGACAATTTAGCTTGATATTTAAAATATTAAGTAGACCACTGTGTAATATTTCAATTAAATAAGACACTGCATTTTCAAGAATACATACTTACCCAAATAACAACATTTTCAGCTTGGCAAACAACTCCTGATCATGGCAATGCAATAACACCAAGCATTGTGTTAACTTTACCAACTGTAATATGTGATAGCTGTCCAAGTGTTTGTGCAGAACAGAAACCATTCTGAACACAAACAGAAAAAGATGACATAGTATTACATTAATGCAGAAGACACTGCAAAACACAACATCCCATACAAAGAGTGCCCCACATTGCACAGCACCTAAGTGGAGGGTTATATACACCTGCACTCTTCTCCACCTCAGTTTTGATGTTTGATTTACAATTGCAGAAAAATTGGCCCAGGTTCTTAAAGATGAAAGACTTAGTAGTTCAAATAAGGGCACAATAACTTGAAGAAACAATTCCCATCAGTAACAGGATCCCTAGGACATATTCTCTGCAACTTACTCTATTCTCTTTTGTCTCATCAGTTTACAGTAATTGTTAAAGGCTAAGTTTAAACAGAACAGATCCCATACCAGTAAATAAGCTAAAAGCTGTATTACATTAACTTGGTAGAACTGAAATACCCTTCTGTGAAATTCCTGAATTACTCAATTACTTCTGGGTCAAGCTGTGATATTCTGAAGTCCGTAATTATGCTAATTATGTACAGAGTGTATGAGTTTGTCTGTAAGTGACACATCTGCACTCCCAACAGGATACTATACAGTTTTTCATAATACATGGAAGTAACTTATAAGCTATAGAATGCAACTACTTAGTAGCATCAAAAACAATTACTTTTCAAGTAGATGAGAATTTCTGCATTTCATTTTCTGCATTGTCTTCAGTATCACCAATACCTGATGACTGCTAAATTCTTCTGCGATGCGTGCTGCAGTTGCTAACAACCTAAAGAAGAGAAGAAAATATTTATTTTTCAAGGAAAAAACACTGAAAACTCACAGCAATAGTTGTAGCAATTTTCTTTGTCTGGGAGCGAAAGAACCAACAGACAACTTTAGGAAATACAGGAAAATAGATTCTCCCAAACTAGAGAATTGTTTTGCTAACCCTTCTTCTGAAGAGCACAGAAAAAGAGATGCAAATGTATTAGATAGGACACTGAGTTCAACACTTCTGAAAGTAGTCAAAAATAAGCAAGGTACTAAGAGGAACTAAAAATTCACCATCAATCAGCAAGCTACAGATAAAATCAAACATGAATTGAACTCGTTCTCGGGCAAATAAAACTAATAGATTTTTCTGCCTCACTTCGGCTTTCTCCAGAAAGGAAAAAAAGATTGAAGTTTTGGCCAGCTGTGGCAAAACCAATACATAACTTACTGGAGAGAATATCGAGAGGTTTGAATAGAAGTAAATACTCATGAAGAAAAGTC
Organism: Penelope pileata; assembly: GCA_013396635.1. Lineage (NCBI taxonomy): Eukaryota > Metazoa > Chordata > Aves > Galliformes > Cracidae > Penelope > Penelope pileata. The sequence continues at coordinate 2,057,237 of WBMW01005871.1, forward strand.
TGAAAACATTACTAATCATAATTAAGACGGCAAATTCTGCCTAAAACTGAAGACTTTCAGAGAGCCATGACTAATGCCACCCCCAGTGAGGATTTTGTGGTACAAGAAAAGCAGACAGACCAAGATTTGCAACATGATACCGTGCTCTAATTACTAAATTAATGCTGGAGGGTTCCCTGCTGCCACCCTTCCATACTGGAGAGGCTGTACAGCAAACTGGGATAGGACAAGACCCCAGCTGTTTCAGCTACTGCCAATCTTAAAAGGAAAATGCAACACACACTACTGCCTATGCAGTAGTAACGTATAATGCAACACACCCTGCTTGCACAGCCAACAGGCAAAAAGTTTGTTACCACCATCTACTGTGAAAGGAGATACTACAGCTTAAGAGACAGAGCTACAAGATGGTCTTGCAAAACAGTATTCCCATGCCCCCTGCTTACTAGATCCAACTTACTATGCAACTGTTTTAAGACAAACTGCTACAACAGTGTTTCCATAAAGAAACATTTAATTGCTACAAAGTTACACATAGAAAATGTAACCCTCAGAGTGTAACCCTCATCAACAGGCTCAGAAATTCCTCAGAAAATCTACACATTGCCAATTTCTTTGAAAGACTATGTAAAAATCATAACTGTTAAGAATCTTACCTTTCTCTTTCCTTGGCCCTAGCCATAGGCCCAAGAACAAAAAATAATTTTGCAAAGGTTTCAGGATCGTGATAATCATCTATCGATTCCGACAGCAGCTGTTTAGCAACCACGCGGAATTCAGCATTGTCAAAACCCAGCTGCTCATATAGTCCAAAAATATGACTAACATTGTCTACATTAAGATCAGAAGCACTTTTTAGGAAAATCTTGTTGCATTTTTCCAGCAATGGAAGATATGTCAGTTTAATACGTTGAAGAAATTGTACTATTCTTTTGGCATAGTTGAAGTGGGCTTTACTCTCTTCTTCCAGCAGCTGTTCAGCCTTCAGTAGTAATCGAACTTGAAAACTCTGTGAGATAACATCAGATATGCTGATCATCAAAACTGATAAGATCCTAAAAAATACAAAATATTTTAAATTTACATATTGAACATGGTTAAGTAACATAGTTTAGACTTCTTAAATAAACTAGCCAAAGAAAGGAACGTTGGTTAGAATGTCGCTGATTTCTATGCCATGAGTTTTGAATCTAACATGCAAAAAACAGCTGAGCGAAAAGCATATGTCTGAATAATTTAAAATTTCTGTTTTCAGTGTATTGCTGAATTGATTGGGATTTTTCAACTCTTACAAAGCTTTTTGTGATGAAAATGTTTGCCTAAGGCAAACCCCTGACTTTTTTTATTTAAATTTGCAAAAAGATCTTTCATGTTCAGTGAAAACTAAAGAAATCCAAAGAAATCCTCAAGAAACAATGTGGAAAAGAGTCATCATTGCTCCTAAAGTAAAAGTCCCTTCTGTAAGGAAATAAGACAGAGAAGAAGGAAATAAGACAAAGAAGAATGAATTCTGTAAAGAAACACAGTTCCACTCATTTAGTTTCATATGCAGGCTCTGCATATCTGCAAAAAATAACTAACTAACTAACATTTGGACTCATGGTGCTGTAAAAGGTAGGAAAAAAAAAAAAAGAGAGAAGTTGTTGCTGTAACAGCCCAGGGAAAACAGAGGCAAGAAAAAGAAGTTTGGGCTTTTTTGGCTAGGGCTAAGTATTGAGTAATTTCAGTATTAGGGTAATGCAACAAACATCTTTGCAAGAGAACTGATTAATTCAGCTTGACAAAAAATGCTCTGAAGATAAACAAAAATAGAATTGCTTTAAGATTCCTTATCACTATGCATAGCTGTAAAGTACACTAATGTCATAGCAGAAAAACTATCAATCTCAAGGAAGACAGACATTTGGTGAATCACTAGCCTCTGCATTTTCAGAAAAGGCAAAATTTAGAACCAGATAAAAGGAACATCTTTTTTTCCCCACAAGTGGGGCATCAGTTTTAGCTAAGCTCTTAGATTGGTTGCAAATAGATTCTTCAAAAACTAATTGGGAAATTGCATTCACCTGAGCAAACTTGTCCATGAAAACCAATGCGCTAACACAAATCACATCTTTTTGACAAACCCCAACCTGAAGAAAAGCAACCTTCAGTTAAGAAAAATGGGAAATGTTTACCAAAAAAAATCTACCAATTGTGATAAATTGTTTCACATGCTACTCAATTTCACTCTGACACTTACCTTATATCCTGTATAGAATCCAGTTTTGTGTCCACAATATGAGCTATTTTGCCAATTAGAGGACTAAAATCTCTGTGCTGCTTGTGTAAACACAGCGCAAATTTAGACAAAGCTGGTAAACTAAGCCTGTTAAGACATCAAACAAACAAAGAAAGAATATTTACATTTTCTTTCTAGTGACTAACTGAAGGCAAAATTCTAATTCAATGACCGTATAAGAAGAAAGGTTACACTCAAATTAGGAAACAAGGAAACAAAATATTTACACATTTCCTATTTGGTCACCTACAGTGATACCCTGGAACTCATATCTGAGGTGCAAGCATATTGTACATACAAAGCTCTTACAAAACCCAGCAGTTCTTCAGTTTAAACAAATCAGTGCAAGAGATCTATAAAGATTATAGAATCACAGAATCGTTAGAGTTGGAAGGGACCTTTAAAGGTCATCTAGCCCAACTCCCCCGCAAGGCACAGGGACACCTACAGCTAGGGCAGGTTGCTCGGAGCTTGGTGCAGCCTGACCTTGAATGTCTCCAGGAACGGGGCTTCCACCACCTCTCTGGGCAACCCGTCCCAGTGCTTCACCACCCCTACTGTAAAAAACTTTTTCCTTAAACCTAAACTAAATTTCCTTTCATTCAGTTTAAAGCAATTCCCCCTTGTCCTATCCCCACAAACCCTGCTAAAGAGTCTGCCCCCCTCTTTCTTATAGCTCCCCTTTAGATATTGAAAGGCAGCTATCAGTAGGCAGCTATTATGTTCTGAAGCAATAAACTGAAATAGATAAAATGAACGTAATTTATCATCTGACTGTTATTTTGTGTTCAGAATTTATTCACTTGTCAAGATTCCCCAGGTCTTACGCTGGAGAAAGGTAATTCTGTGATGCTGGTGCCCCGACTGACACTAGCCCCTACCATTAATCTGAGATTAAAAAATGAAAAATACAATATCAAAAGCAAAAAAAAAATAAGGAAAATGCTGGGGTTTTAACATTAAAAGTACTTACTAACATTAAGATGAGCTGCTTTCTCACTACCATTTCAGAATTGTACCGCAAGCACCACGGTAAGACTGTAAACATTAAAACTTGCAATTTACTTCAAACATAAATCACAGACAACAAATTTCAAAATCTTGTCAGTGCTCCATTGTTGCAGCTCAATACTCAAAGCCTCGATGTGTATTTGCTGATGACACGAAGCTGGGGGGAGTGGCTGACACGCCAGAAGGCTGTGCTGCCATTCAGCGAGACCTGGACAGGCTGGAGAGATGGGCAGAGAGGAACCTGATGAGGTTCAACAAAAGCAAGTGTAGAGTCTTGCACCTGGGGAGGAATAACCGCATGTACCAGTACAGGCTGGGGGACGACCTGCTGGAGAGNACTTAAAAAAAAAACCACTCAGATTATGTTCAAAAGATCACTAATACTCCTTGAGAACTCTGGGGGGCCTTGTGTGAAGCAAACCATGCCTACAGCTTACACTTTTTACAAAGCACACTAGTACAGTACTTGCCTTTCTAATCTTTTCCATGCTTCTGTAACAAGGACTTCTGCTAGAGAACCATGGTCTTCAACATTGAGCCTTTGGAAAAATCGAAGACGTAACAGTTTGTTAGTTTGCTTCAGAAATGAACAGAAATTCATCTAAGAAACGTATGTCTTCACATTATTTACCACGCTTACATTTCTATCACTCCCTCCAATCAAACAAATGTACCTAAAACCACGTTATAAACATTCACGCATTAATAATCATAACTCCACTTACTGGGAGTGCAATACATACTAATCCTGCTTGGATCTGGCACAGGAAGTTAAGTGGTCTGTGTCACACTGTCAGAGTACAGAAGCTCAGACAGAACAGTTTCTTCATAGTTGGAATTCTGACTACAAAGCCACCCTCTTTTTATCACCGGATAAAGAATGTATAGATGTGGAATTCAACGTAATACTGCTTACCTCAGAATACTATACAGAGTGTCCACTATTGCCTCATTTTCCATGTGTTCTACCTTGTTTTCTGCTAAAATGCAAAGAGTTAGGAACTGGGAGTGATTTCTTACATAGTCACTAGTCCTTAAGAGAAGCGGCCTCTTCTTCTGCAATTGCCACAGGATGTTCAATGCAACCCCGACGTGCCTTTCAGAAAGCCTGGCCTTGTTCCTTCCAACAAGACTGAACACTTCATCCTCGTGGGTACAGTTATTTATCTGGCTCAAAAGCGGATCACTGCTCAGAGTTCGAGCTTGGTGACATCTCAGCACAGACAAGGAAACTCGCCTCAAACAAAACATATTTCTGAATCCGTCAGCTATCTTCGAAGTAGCTGGAAAGATTCTTTCATTTTTCACAGTAAAACATGTTGTTACACAGAACAAACTTGGGCATTTGGAAAACAGGCACTTATTTTCTTTTAATCCTGTATGGTCACTGTATCAATAAGAATTCAATTCTGAGGTACCTGTAGATAGAAACAATTAAAACAGTGAGATACAGTCATAAATACTAACCAAAAATCAGCCTCTGCCTTTTAACATAGAGCTAATGTAAGCTTAAGAAAAACACACACTCTGAATTCTTCCCAGAGAACCTCCTAACAATGAACACTAAAACACTCAGAAGCACAAACAAAAGTTATTACACTCACTAAGTTTTCAAATTTAGAAACCTGCCTCAAAAAAGCACGTGCTGTCATGCTGATACTGAGAAAGCAAAGATGGGCCTTTTAATGTCAGGTGTGGAGCAGGATTAAGCCAGGTGAGGCTTGCTCTCATCTGGAGGCCACTCCATAATGCCAGCTGGGGACTGAAAGGAAACAGAAGTAGGCGGCGAGAGCTCCTGAGCTTTATGTAATTTCAGTTTATGATCTCTTATAACATAAAAGGTTTTCTTCCCTATGCAAAATGAAAGCATACCAAAAAAAAAAAAAAAAAGAAAAAATCACACGTTAAGTACCTTTTTCTAAAATGAATTGGCTTTATAGTTCCTCTTCACAGGTTGGTCTTCTTGCTTCTACTTGTTTCATTCCTTGTGTTTACAAAGAATTTACTCCAATTTATCACAGGGAAAAGTTGTGTGATGTTATGTACTCCATGCAATCTCCACAAAAAGCATTTTTGGCCTTTCCATCTGAGTACACAGACACATGCTTTTAGAGGTAGGTAGGACCTCTTAAGAGATTTTATGTAGTGGATTAAATAAACTAAAATACAGATCAAAGGATGATCAAGCAACAGTTAAAATCACAATCTAGCAATCTTTAACAAAGTCTCAAGTACTAAATTGGCCACTTTTACAAGACCACTTGGCAATCCTCCTCCCATTTTCCAAGTTATCTGAGAATGCTTCCTTTGTTTCCTTTTGTTGTGCAGACACACAGGTATGGAACGAATCACACAGGGTGCAGGTAGACAAAAGCACAAATCACTATTTGCTCCAAAAGATTTTAAGTAGAAGCCACAGCACAGAGCTATCAGAACTGCTTAACTACAAAAACCAGACAGTTTACACAGAGGAAAAACAGCATTCCCCCTCCAATGATGTGACAGCAAAGCGCAGCTTGAAAACTATCCCAACTTTTAAACATTTTTGCATGACAAAGTCTGCCAGTGCACAGGACTTTTTATTATCCTATTTTGGAGCACAAAGGCAGCACCAGAGGAACACCTTTGAAACAATGCTGATACATTTAGGTCTCTTTTTAAGAAACCACGCCCTGTACTACAAAACATTAAGGAAAGGCTTTTTATTAGCGTGTTCATGCTGTGTTTACTGTTCCTCTCAATTCACACACACATCTGATGGCAAAAAATTTAGAGTACCAATCATCCTTTACTCCCCACAGCACTAGGGAGCATCTCTGCCAGAAGAGGGGATGAAGGAAATACCTGAAGAGAACAGCAAGAACTTCACACTTCGAGAACTTCCTCCTAAGCACAGGTGACACAGCCAGGCCCTACCAGGGCCCCTGTCCCCGTGGCTGGGCACAGGGGCAGCCACACCGAGCAGCCCACAAGACGCTTCCAAGCATTTCTCCTTCAGGAAGGTGTTCAGCAGATGGAAGGGATTTATCACAAATTTTAATGTGATTTCAAGTTGCAATCGATTTTAATACCTCATAGGAAGAAATCCAAGACGAAATGTTGGATGTTTTGAAACTTAGGAATACATGGATTCAGACCAGGAAACGTGTACCTCCAAGTGAGAACTACTTCTGTCGCCTATCTATCATGCAAAATAGAAACCAAAAGCACAAGAAGTTAACTAAAATCATTTAATATCCGTTGAAACAGAACCAGCACTTTCAAAACCGTACTACGAACTACAGGAAGACAGGAAACGCTCCACAGAGGAGGAGACCCGCTCCGCTCCCCGCGGATGAGGCACTGCAGGAGGCAGCACTAAGAGCTGTCCCCCCGGCCCCCGCTCCCCGCGGGCAGATCGGCACCCGGCAGCGGGCTCACAGCGGGGCCGGGCCGCTGCCCAGGCCGCAGGGGCATGTGCCAGCTCCGGTGCCGTGCCCGGCCGCGCACGGCGGAAAGCGGCCGGCGGCAGTGAGCCCTGGGCCCGGCTCCCACCGACGGCCCGGGCCCGAGGAAGGCCCGAGGACAGCCAGCGCGAGTCGCTCCCTGTCCGCCGCCCTCCCGCGCGAGGCCCCGGCCCGCGCCGCCCTCACGTACCGCTGCTGCGCGCCGCCCGAGTGCCGTGGGGGGGCGGCGCCGGTCGGGCCAGGCCCTCGCGGTTGGCGGANACGGCACGGGGCCGTACTCAGGAAAAATGAGGGAGATTGAATAAGGAAACGGAAGAATCAACGCGGTCTGCAGCATAAGGAAACGGAAGAATCAATGCGGTCTGCAGCTGTTAATGCATCGCTACACCCGCGGAACGTACTGCCGGAGGTCCTGAACTCGCGTTTTCCGAAGACTTCCGCCGTGGAGGCCGCGGGTGGGCACTGCTCGCTCCAACCCAGCGCGTTCAGCCCCGTTCTCCAGGCGGCCCCGCACAGCGTCCTGCAAGCTGCCGGGAAACGGGGAGCAAGGGGCAGTCAGCCCTTCCACAGAAGTAAAGCAATTTGTGAAGCTGCAGGGCCACGTCAATCAGTAAGGTCATGTTAATAAAACTAACTGTCATATAACGTATCTGGAGGGGAAAAGCATCATCTCTGTCTGGAAAAAATCACATAGGGTCTGAAGTTCAAGAAGAGCGAAGCTCAGGTGTTTGGCTTCACTGGAATTCGTGTTCTTTATTTGTACACTGCATTTTCTTACATTTTGCCAAAATATATATATATTAAAAATGATGAGTTCTGGAACACATGTTGTGACAGGATGTTATTTATATCACGTACATTCAGCTGCACATCATCTTTCTGGACCTTCTCTACCGACACCACGACAGACGAAGCAGTCAGACCGCAGCAGCTGACTGACGGCCATGCCATGCTCGCCATGCTCACTAGCTCTTCCACCTTCCTGCGCTGTGGTCTCAGGCTGTTCTCGTTCTGGCTGGAACCACAGCCCGTGCTATCGCCAACTTCTGACCGAATGGGCCAGCCGCTCTGCAGCTGCCTGCCGCAGCCTGGGTTCCTCTGTTGTTGCTCACGTTTATAACTCAAATATTGGACACGTAGAAACGTGGAACTCCCCCAAACTAGCGAAACAGTCCCTCTTTTACTTATCATAGAGCTGCAGTGATCTAGAAAACATGTATGTAAAACTTGTGATTGGATTTGTAGCAATTTTACAAATTTGTAACCAGAACAGCCCTTGTACCTTCTGCGGGCAGATGTGGGCTGGCTGCAGCGGCACACACGGGTACCAGGGCGGGACCCCCGGCAGCAGCGAGCTGCGTGGGGAAGGGCAGGCCTTGTGCAAGCACAACGGCTCCAAGGAATCCCATCTCTCCCTTTAAAGATGAATTGCTCCATATGCGTATCACTTCTGCAAATTGTATGGATTTCTCATGTACAAGATGGTGAACTTCTTACTTGTCAAGTACATTTGGATGAAATCAATTAGCTAATCCATGGGTAACGCCTAAAGCAAATTAAAAAGGCTAGATAAAAGCGATCAGTTTTACACTGGACATTGCGGAGAAGGGATTTATCAAAGCGCGTTCACTTCAGGACTTCATGGCTCACGAGCCAATCTCCTGATTCACTTATTTTCAGGGCAGAAATTTGGAAGGCGAAAATTATTTTCCCTGCTTTCAGCAGGCTCCCAGCAGCTTGTGGCAGGACTTGGTCCCCTCCTGCACTCCTCGGTCGGGCTGAGCGCTCCAGCGGGCTCACAGCTTGCCCCTATTTCTGCTATACAGGGACAGGAACTTGGAGTGGCGATAGACATATACGGATAAAGATCAGAGAACTCTTTTCTGGACGAAAATTCCCCTTTGGGTTCGTTACATACCCTGAGTCCACGTGCCAAGCGCAGCAGCCTCACACGCCTCCTTCCCGCCAGGCCCGGCCTCTGGCGGCTGGGCCGAGGGCAGGAGCGGCGGCGGGAGCCGGTGGCGGGGGGCGGAGCGCCGCTGACGAGCTCGAGGGGGCGGGCGCCCCTTCCCCCAACCGCTCCTGCTCCTTCCGAGCGCTCCCCGCTGCCGGGAGGGCTCTGCGAGGCCGCCGACCCCGCTCTCCCGCCGCCCCCGCGGGCCCAGGCCGCACTTCTCCTGTCTCCGCGCCCCGCTCCGCCGCGCCGCCCCCGGGGTCGCCCCCTCCCGCCCTTTCCCTCCACTGACGCAGTCCGTGCCGCACCAGCTCTAACATGGCGGCGAGGCGCTGAGGAGCGCGGGGCGACGCGGGCCGCGAGCGGGGTGAGTGCCGATGCCGCGNGAGCGGGAGGCGGCGGATGGGGCCTGGCGAAAATCGCGCCCGGCGGTGCGGGCGGCGAGGCCGGGCCCGGCTGCCCCGCAGCCCAGCGTGGTGCCGCTGCCGGGCCCCGAGCCGCCGGAGCCTGCCCGGAGTTTGAATGAAGCCTTCCTCCCCCGCAAGAAGGCGAAGGAAGCGGCTGCCTGCGTGCCACATGTTCTCCCCGCTGCCGCAGGCCTCTCGGGGAACGGGCACGGAGGAGCTGCCATAGTCGGCAGGAGTCCCGGGGTCCCTGTGTGGGGTTCTGTAAAGCTCTTCTCAGGTTTTTGCAGGGATGGATTTCAGACCCATTTTTTTTTTATGGCCACGACCGAGCTCTAAGTACTATGTGTTTGTGGTTATTCTTTGAGCCTTTAGGAGACTGGGGAGGGGGGGGACTTAGGAGAAAAAGGAATGGTGTGTTGAAACAGGCTGAAATTTCTGTCATATTGCCTTACAACTCTCTGGGAATGAGATAGGTGTCTTCCACAGCAGGGACATGGAAGCCGCTTTGGTTGGTAGTTGCTCGCTGCTTGACTAGTTAAGTAGTTAAGTACATTAGGTTTTAGTAAGAAGGAACATTCAGCTTTTTATGTCTTTGTTCAATATTACCTGCAGGAGAAGTTGTTCTTTGGGTGAGAATACATATATATATTTTTTTCCTGCTTGATTTTGTTTCACTATTCCTATTCAGTAATCCATCAGGATCTGGGATGACTCAAATTTCTATTGCTACCTTGTTAAAAACTTTATCAAAACATGGCAATCGGACACAGATTATGATGCAGTAGTTCATCTACATTTGAGGAGCATATGATAAGATTGATTTTTTCATTATTATTACTTACAAGGATGTGAAAGCCAAGCGCAAGGTCCTGCGCCTGGGTCAGAGCAATCCCAAGCACCAATACAGGCTGGGCGGAGAATGTCTTGAGAGTAGTCCTGAGGAGAAGGATTTGGGGGNGGTAATGGTTATAAACTGGAAGAGGGTAGATTTAGACTAGATATAAGGAGGAGATTCTTCACTGTGAGGGTGGTGAGACACTGGAACAGGTTGCCCAGAGAAGTTGTGGATGCTCCCTCCCTGGAAGTATTCAAGGCCAGGCTGGATGGGGCTTTGGGCAACCTGGTCTAGTGGGAGGTGTCCTTGCCCATGGCAGGGGGGTTGGAACAAGATGATCTCTAAGGTCCCTTCCAACCTGAACCATTCTATGATTCTGTGATTCTATGTTTGTTATATGCAGTAGATCTGAAAAGGGACATAAAAAGAACAGTGACATTGATAACCCTCTGAGAGGGCCCTTTGAGACTACATTTTTTAGTAAGATTTACCATTTTTTCCAGTCCTCTTTTGTGAAATGACAATTGTTTTGGGGTTAGCTAGTCAATCATCCAGCTGTTAAAGATTTTTTTTTTCCTCACCCTTAGGATTTTATAAAATCTGTGGATCGTGAGGGTGTTTGGAGTGCAGAGGACGTACTGCAGTGGAGGATGTTACTGGAGTATAGCGTGATGGCTCCGCTGCCAGTTTGCTCATCTGTGCCATGTGTGCTCCCACAGGAGAGCTATCTTCCATTTGGAAGCAGCCAGGGAGCAAATCCAACCATCTTTTAATGGAGCAGGGATTTGGTTGGAAGGTGGGGGTGGGGCTGGGAAGGGGTGTAGGGCTGTAGTAGTTGAGAGAGGAGGAGAACAAGACATCACAGAGCAAGATTTTCTTTTTTGCTGTCATTGGCAAGTGTGGTTTTTAACGTGTAGTTAAAAACTGCATGTCCAGCTGTTACGTGGTGTAGCCTTATTCTGATCTTCAGTAGCTGGGGGAGAAGAAGGGGTTCCCCTTCTGAATTTTGTTTTGGTGATTCCAGCAGGTAAATTACTTGGAGATTGCACTGTCCCCTTCAAATGCTTTTTCTCTTCTTTACAACACTAAAGCTTGCATTTTCTTAGTATTAGTTTTAAAATACTGGTTTATTTGTTATTGGCTCCTGCTGGACCTCATGCTGCTCCAGTTTCCAGTTATGAATGGCAGGATTGCAGTTAGCATGTTTTTCGCTGCTGCTGGGAGTGCACTGAGCACCAGCAAAAAAGCACACACTTATGCACAGACCTAGGAGAACACATCTGTATTTTTTCACAACTAACAGCAAAAAACCACAAAACAACAACAAAACCCCAAACTTTTCTGCATAAGTCATATTATAGAAAATCATGACTTACTCTCAGCAGCAAAGCTTTTTACTTGCTGTTGACATGAGTGCGTAGATACTTCAAGATCCTTTTAGTTTTAGGGTTCTCTTGTCTGAGGAAAATAAAGAGCATGATCAAGTGAGAGCTTGTATCCCTGTTTAAATAGTTTGAGGAGAATGTTACCAACTTCTCAGCTGCGTGCTGTGTTCTTCCAGCTGGGATGTTGTAGCTGGGTATGTGTTCCTAGTGTACTCAGTATGAGAAGACTAAGTTCATGTTAATAACTGCAAAAAATCGTTCTGAAAGTAATGTGAATTAGTTCTGCTGTGCAGTGCTGTAGCAGTATGTACTGCATATTTAGTCAGGACCCGTCTGAAGGTGTTACTTGATTACACCTCTAAGAGGATAGCAGGCTCTTGGAAGACAACTGCTGGTCTTGTCAGGTACCTCTTCCCTTTATTTCATTTTTAGGGGGAAAACATTATATAAACAGTTCAAAAAGACTTTCAGCATTACTTGAGAAAGAGAAGTTCACAGACCTGTGTAAAATACTATTGTTTTGTTTTTGTTTTTTCTAAAACATTAAGTCCGTGTGATTACAAAGAGACCTGAAATTCTGACCTGATTCTGAGACCTGAAATGTGTTGAAGTGAGAATCTTTTCCAAAATTTGCTGAGAAAACAAAATCCTGTGCTGCTGATTAGTAAAATTAGAGCAAGTGAATTTCCTTAGTTGTTATTGCAGCTATTCAAGAGATTTTTTGATAGGAAAAGGTAGTGCTGTTTGGGGAAATGTTGAGGAAATGATTGGGACTGGGAATGGGGCTTGCTGGATTTTTGTTGTTCTTGCTTTCAGTAGCATCCTAGCACAGCCAGAAGCTCTGACATGGGAATGGCACTAATAATAAGATTTCATGTCTCATTTAGCAATTAGAAATTCATTTGCAGTTTAATCCATACTAAAACAAACAAATGCCATTCTTAGGCTATGGCTGCGCTGTCGCGTTAAACTGATATGTGCCACTGCCAGAATCTTTTCTTGGAAGGAGGCAGAGGGAGGGCTGGCTCTCATGTGGCTGACTGACCCACCTGTATGGGGGCTGACCACACTGGTTTGTGAGCCCTCCATTCTGGTTTCAGCCCACGTTTGTACTGGCTTAGCCCTGGTGAATGTGATGTATGTTTGGTGTTGGCTTGATGTATTTGTGTTCTCTAGATTCAAAGTTTTGCTTGAAAATATTTCTGAAGATTCTGGATGGTTATCTTTGCAATATAACCCGATGCAGTTTTGTCTTCCTGCATTTGAAAATGACCTGAAACAAAATGCCAGGAGGGTTGATTGATGCACTTCGTTTACTTCGACAGCAAGTGAAGACCACTGCAGAGGAGAACTGTAAATTGATGCAAGGAAACTAATATGAAGGCGAAGTCAAGGAGAAATTAAAAATAGGGGAGAGGAGAGTAAATATGAACAGGTGATGATAGCGAATGAAATGAAAGAAGAGAGCATAATGATCCTTTTCCTACTAAATACATTTTTGCTCCAAACCTGCTCTGCCCTGTGCAGGGACGGGGACAAACTGGCAACGTAGTGTCCTGTTCAGCGTAGTTAAAATTGAAGGGATTATTTTGCGGAGAGCTGGGAAGCAGTGCTGTACCGCTGCTTGCCGTCAGCTCCTGCGAGACACAGGACACAGTGATACTGCAGTTGATGTGTATCTGAGAGTGCCCATTTCAGTCTAACCCATTTTGACTAACCCCTTTCAGTCAAAAGGAGCTAGGTTATATTAAGCAGTGTTATTACAGATCTTTGCTAGCACAAGTCATTTTGACTGGAAAAAAACCCTGCAAGATGTGTTTTTTAGCGTATCAGCTAATGTGAGTGACAATCTCTGGCAGAGATGCTTGTGAACAGTTTGTGAGGGTTATCTTTTCCCTTGGCATCACTCATTTTGAGAGGGAACAGCTGTCTGCAGCCTGGCCGGGAGCTGGCCAGCTTTAGCCTCATGATTCGTACAAATGTTTGGAGGATAATGTAGGTGTGAAGGGATGTGAACCCTGAAAGACACAGCTGGTGAGGCATTGGTTATCAGTGCAACTGTTCTGGCAAAACTCTTTTTTTTTTGTCTATTTCTTATTTCTGAAAGTGAAATTACAGTTCAGCTTAGAGTGCTTCTGTATTTATTGACACATAGACTGTTTTAGGTGTACTGGAGGTGGTCAGTTTGTTTGTTATTTGTGTTATTTTCTCTTCTCCTAATAGGAGGCTCCTCCAGCAGGAGGTATTTGAGAATGCTGAGTGCCTTGGGTGCTTCAGAATGGTACTTGGGTTGTGTCATCCTTTATCATGGAGTTTTGGAAGGAAGAAGTGAGCTGACTTTTCAAGATTGCCCTCCTCCATAGCATACATGTCTGTGTAGATAGAGCAGGTGTCTTTTGGGTTGACTTGAAAATTATATTCCCTGCAAATTGTCTTGTTAACAGTACTTACATTTTAATTGAAAATAAATTTGAGGAGAAAAATACGCAAGTCGCATAAGCCCTGCTGGCACCAAGCATTTAGCAGTATTGAGCTTTACTTGTGGTATTCTCCCTTTTTATTCCTGGTATTCTGAAATTGCTTTTCTTTGTTGGTTGTGTAATTAGCATTCACGCTCCACACAGTTGCTTTTAATACAGACAGGTTTTGAGGGATCAGTGTGCAGGATCGAGCATGGCATTAAATATTACACGGATAGAAGTAGCAGCTTGTGGATCATTTGTAGCTCAGGAGTGTAGTTCCTTGTAACACTGGATGAGGAGATGGGTCTGAAGTGCTGGCTGGGCACGGGGTGCTTATGTGTGTTGGAGAGCAAACATTCGCTTGATGTGAAGGTAGTTAAGGTAAATGTCACTGAGATGTGAGCCTGGTTTACAAAGGCTGTAATAAAGATTATCCAGCCTATACATCTAGCTCCTTCCCTGTTCCATCCTTTTCTTTACAAAGCCAAATTTAAAATGGGCTGTAGTAAAATGCATGTCAATAAGCCATATAGACGTATGTTTTACAGTCTAGCTTCAGTTATTACCAATCAAAATGATATCATATTATTGAAGTAGCTTGCATTTATTTTGGCAAAAATACTGTGTACAAACGTTCACGCACAGCTCTTTGCTCCTGAAGCGGGTGTCTGTAAAGCAGGGTGGAGGCCCTCCTCTGGCACTGAAGGCCTGCGTGCCTCCCGTCTGGGTACGGTCAGTCAGTTGTCACACCACTGGGCCTCAGGTGTCTCAGTTCGTTTAAACCTGTCAGTTTTATCACCAAGCAATAAATATTGTAGCATGTGTTCTGAGAGGCTTTCTGCAAGAACATTGTTTCTTTTTTCCCCTCTCCTTTGTGGCTGTGTGGCCCGCTGGGCTGTGGGCAGCATGCAAGGTGATGGCTGGCAGGGCCGGGGTCAGGGCTGAGGCACTCTGTCCCTTCCTGCTGCCCTGCTGCGTCCCTGCTCGCTGCCACCTCCCTTCCTGGGCCAGCAGCTGAGCAGCTCCCTGGTGGGCTGCTGCTGTGCTGGCCCTGCAGCATCTCAGTCCTCAGCTGTGTGTGCTCCCTCTGTGTCTCTGTCTGGCTGCAAAACTTGTGTTAATAGGGGGGAAACAGCCGCTCAGCGAGAGGAGCAAGCAGGCTGAGGCAGGGCTGCTGCTGCTTCTGGTGAATCTCTGGCTTGTATGAGTTCTTGCATTTGTTACACAGCCAAGCATGTGTCTGCTGAGGTTCTGCATGCTTACGAGTCTAGCCGTGCTAAGAATCACATGGGTGATGAATTGTTGAGTGGTGTTGCATTTAAATCCTTCCCGCAATCCTCTTGTGATTTTTTTTTGCTGTGTAATCTTGGCAAGATGCTGGGAGTGATGCTGAGCACAGGAGAGAGAGCCTAAGCCTGCACTAACATGGTTGCACGAGTCCTCTGGTTTCTTGTAGCCCCTCGTTCACAGGCTGGCAGTGACAGGTGGCAACAACTGAATATTGTGAGGCTTTGCTGTGGCACAGCTATGAGTGAAGCTCTAGGAAAGATCTATGCAGTTTGTTAGCTAGGTTTGAGTAGTGCTTTTTGGCAATTAAAAAAAAGATTGGAAATGAAAATTTATGGATTGTATTCCAGGTTTTGGAAACGGTACTCCAGTCTTACAGATCCTTTTGCCATCACTGAGTTTTTTTCCCCTTTCTGAGATGTGGCTTCTGAGAAGTGCTCTGACTGTGCATGATGATGGAAGGCTGGGGTTGCAAATGAAATAAACTTACTGCCCATTGCACAAAAATAAGAAGATTTATATACTCAAAGCTATGGGGAAAAGTTGCATTAAAGCTATCAAGATAAAGAGATAAGCAATGACATAAAAGGAAAAGAAACAATACAGAGCCAGAATTGCTTCATTTGGCAACAATTGTGGAAGATGTACATCTTTTTTATGATGTAGAACGGTTTGGATCCTAACTAGAGCAGTTCCCAATACTGCAGTGGCAGGAATCCCAGAAATATGCCTAAGAAAATGAATGCTTAGTCCTTGTCATAACAGTGTGTGAGTGGTTTGTCAAGTTTTAATCATCATAACTTATCTTCTGCTCTTTGACCAATCTCTTTATTTGTGGCGAAATTCCTGATATTGCTGAAGGTACCCCCACTTGACTTGCTCGGTAGTTACGAGGAACCCAGTGCAAATCCTTCAAGTTCACCGTTCGAGGCTGTCTACCTTCCTGTGCTCCTACATGTTACAAGCACAGTGTACTTCCTTGAGCTGCTGTAGTTTGTGGTCCAGATGTATTAACAGAAACTGAGTTTTACTGACCAGATTGTGAACTGCAGCCACTGGTGTATTCTTGAGCACGGCCTGGCTGAGGCTTGCCCCCAGCCAGAGGGGTGAGCACCTCCTCAGCCACTGACATCGAGCCCAACAGACTGCAAAAACTGATCTGTTTGAACAGCTGAAAGGCAGTTGCAAAAAGTTGTTTGAGACTGCTGTCTGGTCTTAAAGCTGACTTTTTGTTTTCAGCTGATACTTATTTTACCTTGAAGACTGAAGAATTGTAGGAGCAGACAACTTAAGTGATTATACCGTCTGGAAAACAAGACTTAAAGCTTTGTTGTTCCAACACCGTGCAGCATCTTTGTGTTTGTATTTCCTCATCTGAAATATGTCACCAAAGTTTAAATTTGATAGCATTGCGTCAAACATGAACAAAATCACTCATTGGTTCCACAAAACATGAAAATGGCCTAATGTAGGTAGCCTAGCATAACTTTTGTAATCTTTAAAAATATTTGTTTGTGACCTGTTTCTATTTTTTTTTTCACTTTTTGTCTTCATAAAAACTTTCACATCATGAAAATGACATGTAGCATCATTACACAGAAGGATAAACTCAATTTTATTTATTATTATTTACAGCATTTAAATTTTCGAAGCCATGGGAGTAAAGGTCCAGAGACCTCGTTGCTTTTTTGACATAGCCATCAACAATGTACCTGGTAAGAAAATAATCTGTGTAATAACATGATATTCCTATAAAATATTTAAGAATAATACAAATATCAGTCAACTTCATAACAAATATGGCTTTTTCTTCTAGCTGGAAGAGTGGTCTTTGAACTGTTTTCAGATGTGTGTCCAAAGACATGTGAGAATTTTCGATGCCTTTGCACAGGTTTGTGGTTTTTAATATTTATCTATAATACTTAATATAATACCATGTTAGCTAATTTGACATCTGTTACTTTTTCCTGACCTTTTTTTAGATACAGAACTGAGCACCATGATCTAGCTGTAGATGTCCCTGTACGTTGCAGGGGAGTTGGACTAGATGATCTTCAAAGGTCCCTTCCAACTCTAAGGATTCTGTGATTCAGTAACTAAGTACATAATTCTTGATATCTCTGGAGATTTAGCAAATTTCTCATAGACATCTGATGTAGAATCAAAGCAGTTGTAGTTCTTGGCTTAGGATGTCACAGAGGGCATATACTAATCAACTTTAAATGCTGACACAGTAAGCTGATTTACTTTTACTAGCACGGATACTACTGTTCACATTGTGTAACATCATCCAGTCTTGAAAGGTAGCCAACAAGAGGTCATGCATGCAGGCGTACTTTTCAGTCTTAATGATACTCGAAAATATTTGAAAGCGGTTGCTGGTATGCATTTGCATTTTTGCTTCACTATCATTTGTTGTTGATGGATACTGTTGATTTCCACTCCTAGTGAAATTCAGTGTATTTCTTGAAAAAAATAACTGGGAAGATTCTCTCCTAGAAGCTTTTCCAAGTGGAATCGCTTCCCAGAGCACTACCTGTTTTGGTTGAAAATGCTGACAGCATAGGAGAATTTAAATATTATTGCAAGAATAATCCTGTGAATAAATAAATCTGTGCTTAATGTCTTCAGTGTTTTCTACTTCCTTCCAGTTCTGTTGTCTTTCAGGTCAGTGCTTCATGGGTGTTAGTGCTGAATCACTTGACAGTTCTAATATGATCTGAATCAGGTGTGGGTGCGTAATTGCATTCATATCAAGTTAGCTAGAGCACTTGTTGCAGAAAGCATGAGTGCTGCGGCAAATACAAGCCTTACTCAATCTAGGTATAGTGGCTCAGAACTAGGTTATCAAAATTGGGTAACAAATTTGAGCCTTAAAGTGATTCTTTTCATTGGATGTGAGCATGTTTTCATGTGACCATGGTATTCTTTATTTTCAATCAAGTGTTCAAAAGTCAGAATCGCTGCATAAAGATGCTATTCCCTGCTACTGCTTTTAATTTTTGACCTGAAGTCTTTGAACAGCATTTCAGAAATAAATACTACTAAGACCATAGTTTTTTGCTCAGTTCAAAATCGAATTGGGAGGCTGATCTACTTTGCTGCTTTAAAATATTCAAGAATAGTGAAGAAAGTTCATTGACAAAATATTTATGATATTGAGCATCAACAAATTAATTAAAATTTTAGATTTTTTTACACTTGCCTTACTTTCTTCTGATGGTTTTGAGAAGGATATACTATCTTAAAATGGGTCAGCACCTCTGTTTTTACTGGTATGCCAGTGTTTGGCTTGTGGCAGACCAGCGGAATATACAGCTGCGCATTTATCGAAATTGCTGTCAGAAGTGTTTTTTCTAGCTAGTCAGATCCACGTGGAGGCACCAGGTAAGTTCACATGCAACTGCCCTTGACAGAAACTGCCAGTTTCACCACTCAGGATGAGCTGGTGAGAAGATAGTCTAATGGTTTGGGAGCAGTGAAAGGAAGAATCCTTTTCCTTCCAACATAATCCCTGCTCCTTACTCTTACACTTCACTGTCACCTTGAAGTTGGCCCTGACTTTCACAGGACGCCACCCTGAGCCGTTCATCTGGCTAAATTAGCAGAGACCTTATTTATTTGAAGGTAGGATTAAAAGTAGATAGATTTTAACTGAGGCAGAAAGCCTGGTTATGGCTTTGAAGAGCACTAGAGCTGGTGCAAGAGAGGAGGATGACAGTTAGAATCATGAGCTGGGAAGGTAACAAGATTTCTTCAGTATTATTTCTCATTCCTTCTTCCTTTTTTTTTTTCCTCCCCACCACATGGTGTGTTTTTGTGTTAAGAGCTTTTTATGCTACCATAGAAGATCTGAGTTTCTTGCTTGCTTCTGGGCAAAGATGGCTGAGTTAAACTGGGTGTTTAATTTCAGTCAAT
Organism: Penelope pileata; assembly: GCA_013396635.1. Classification (NCBI taxonomy): domain Eukaryota; kingdom Metazoa; phylum Chordata; class Aves; order Galliformes; family Cracidae; genus Penelope; species Penelope pileata. The sequence goes on from WBMW01005871.1 coordinate 2,076,220, forward strand.
CTGCATAGAAGAGGTCCTCTCAGCAGTAATAGTTATATAAAAAAGTGATCATTGTGTTGTACACTAATGTCAGTAAGGAGTTCTTTTAGTATAGCTGTAGAGATAACAAGTAGTTTCTGTGCTGCTTTTTTAAATGTGAATTTCTTACTGGCATTACAAGTATGTGTCTACCTTCAAAAATTATTTTTTCAGAGCTTGGTAGATAATTTTGATTAAGCACTTCAATAACAAACTTGTAGTGGAGATTCTACAAGTACAAAGAGTCATTTTGTTTTTTTGTTCCCCTTCCTCTCCTTCAGGTGAAAAGGGTACTGGAAAATCCACCCAAAAGCCATTGCATTACAAAAGTTGTCTATTTCACAGGGTAGTGAAAGATTTTATGATCCAAGGAGGTGACTTCAGTGAAGGTATGGTGTGAATTTTTGAAGAAAAATTTAATGCTTATGCAGTAGAACGTTGCAGGAGTCCTATGTAGCACAATTCATTTACATTATTATTCAATTTAACTGCTTTTTTACTCTTTTTGGCATAAGAAACTTTTATGTCATTTTGTCACACAAGTTTACATGTAATCTATGTGCACACATTCTGCTCTGTGACCTCACTTCTCAGAGCACTAAGAACCTTGTTGAAAGTTAGAAATGCGAGGGTAAAATGTTGTATCTGCTGCTGAGAAATAAAGATAGAGGGGAGCATACAGCAGAATGCATGGGAAAACTTTCTTCAAGTTTGCTTCTGCTTAATGATACCGTGAAGATGTGCTGTGATCTTCTTTGCTTATCTTGAAGAATAATGTTAGTGATTTGTATTCAGTTATGTCAATGTTTTGTATTATGAAGCATGTTCCACATGATGTCGCTTTTTATCACGACTGTAAGTTGTAACTGGCATTTCTTCTTTCAAGGAAATGGCAGGGGAGGAGAATCCATTTATGGTGGCTTTTTTGAAGGTGAGAGTTTTATCAGTCGGCTCTGTTTTGGTGATACTGTAAGCAATTGCCTTTACATTCCGTAGTTTCATTTCTGTGAACCTGAACTCCATTGTTTTTGTGAATACTTTGTCTCATATTACAGGCCTTTGATTTTACGGTCTAGGTAATATTATTTTACTTTTAAGATAAGAACCTTTGAAATTAATGAGAAATCGAACGCCCTTTCTTGCAATTCTGTCTTTATAAGAAGGTATAAAGCCCTGCTTTTCTCATCCCAAGGTATGAAGAGGCCGACAGTTTTCTCACAGTACCGGTTCTCCTTCAATCAGTGTTGCATAAGAACTTTTCTCCCCACTGTACTTCTCTGCCTGTGTTTGTCCAGAGTGTACTGGAGCATCTCTGTGTTTCTTGGAGCAGTTTCATATTACGCCTCAGCCCATGTGCTGGCTAGCTGCCACTGGCAGGGGTGGTTTTACTTCTTCCCCCTCCCTGCCACTTTTAACATTGGTTCTTGTCTGAGCTTGCAGCAAAGCATCAAAAGAATTATTCATTCTTTCAGTAGAGGCTGCAATTTTATCTCAGACCTTGAGCTGAATCGGCTGTTTGCAGCTACCAAAAGGAGGTCATACCTTGTAATGGCTCTTACTCAAATCAATCTGCAAACTGATTCAGCTTGCTGGAATGTCTGAGGACTGTTAAAGCAAAAAATGTGCTTGTTTCCATTTTAGTGAGTGGATTCAATTTAATAAGTAGGCAAGCATCAAAACCAGCAAAAACGAATAGCTGAGGAAACGTGGTTGGGAAAGGGGGGAGAAGCAGCAAAACCTCTACCTACCTTCTGGCAGTTGCAAGGTGTTTTTTTTTTTTTTTNTTTTTTTTTTTTTTTTTTTTAACTCAGCCGTAGTGTGAAACTGAATCACTAGGAATTACTGCTCATGTGGCATCCTTAACCAACTCGCTGTAGCATTAGATAGGCACCCAGTGCTGTGCAACACAGCAGTTATACAGCTGACCATAAAGAGTAAGGGACTGTTACTTGGTATGATGTGAAACCATAGCCTTACAGATTACATACTTTTTTTCTTTGCTAATACTGGCTCCTGCCGTTTGTGTCTAAAAAGTACTGAGCGAACTTCCTCTGTACAGCTTGGATCCCCAAGCAGCCTTTATGCTGTTCTGTGGAAGGAGGAAGATGGGCTGGTCTCTTAAAGGTATCTTAAATGAGGAAAGCTGATTACTTTGTACAGTTTCATTGAGATTTAATCTGAACTATCAAGGTGATTTACTTATTAGAAGTGAGATTCATTCAAGTCACCTTTATTTTCTTAATGACTGGCTTGGTAAGTTCATTTGTGTAGGTGACAGAGAAACAGAAGTATTTTGGTATTGCCATCAAACTGAGTTTCCATGCATATTAAAAAATAACAAAACCAAAAGCTTCCTGGAAGAGACAGAGTTTCTTCATAGCTACTACACAGCTAAAAACTTTTTGCCCCAGAAGAAGTAGTGACTGGCATGTGCAGAATGAAAAGAGAACTCATTATTTTCATTTGTTACTCTATTAATGTTGTTAGTTTAAAAAAAAAAAAAAAAAAGTTGGATAAAAAAGAATTTCTTATACTTATTTTAGATGAAAGCTTTGCTGTAAAGCACAACAAAGAATTTCTCCTTTCAATGGCCAACAGAGGAAAAGATACAAATGGTTCACAGTTCTTTATGTAAGTATTGTGCTGTTCTGAAATGTGTGTGGTTTGCTGTTTGTAAGCTATAAATAAATAATGATTATTTATTATTATTTATAATTCTTTTAAGTGTTACAGACTAACTCCAGTGCAAACCCAAAACTGATAATTCTGCACGAAGTTGCATGGAAGTAGCCATTTTCCTAATGAGCTGTTCAGATAAACTGTTTTTATGACTTGTGTGTTTAGTGCTTACCATCTGTGCAAAAAGCCTTTTGGTAGTTTTCAGTAGTGTTCTAACTCAGGCAATGCTGTAAATCTGTTAGCTCTCTGCTGAGCTTTTTCACTTTCAGTATATGTTGTTGGAAAGGAATCAAAAAAGGTCTGGGGTGCTCTAGCTCAAAGCAGTACTAGAGAAATTTTCTGTCACAAGATGACTGCGCTGAGAACTTTCATTCATAGCTATATCGAAGGCTTAAACTTTTAAAATACATCTGCAGTAGATATTTATTTATAGAAAACATTCTTGAAATTCATCAGTCTTAAGCATGTTCATTACCTTAATTAACATGGTACATTGTGCTTGTCACTTACCAATGAACATTTATTTTGGGATTTTCATTACTGTATTTATCTTAGCTTTTGATTTCTGCCATTGGCTGACACCTGTATGCCTTAGTAATCTTACCATAGGGAAAGGCTGTGAACTGCTCAATTGTTCACAGGTGTAAAGGGTCAATTCTGCTTCTGATGGCAAATATTTCGTACATACAGATCTTTTTCTCTTCCTTTGATTGCTGATTATTTTCTGTTTAACTTTTTTTTTTCAGTTTTTCTCCTCTGATACAATTGCCTTAATTTTTATTTCTGTTCCTGGTAGTATTCTTGTAATTTAATAAATGGAATTCTTGTTACATTTTTTATAGATGTGTTTAAAAGTTTATTGGTGCTTGTTCAGTAAAATGTGGTAAAGAATACACTGCTTGTGTAAAACATGAAAGATTTTTAACAGCGCACAAACTCATGACAATGTATATTAGTTTTATTCAATTTTATTAATTCGCTCAAATTAACTTTCATTTTCATCTGTGTACATACTTCAAATATTGACTGCTTTCCACTAAAATTAATTTCTGTTTTTCTCTTTAAATTATGCCATCTGGAAACAACAGAACTACTAAACCTACACCTCACTTAGATGGGTAAGTATCTCTTATTTTCTTACTCTTTGGGAACTGCCTAAAAAGGAAGTACTGAGAATTCTTTCTTTTGCTTAAATTCTTCAGACATCATGTCGTTTTTGGACAAGTCATCTCAGGTCAGGAAGTTGTGAGAGAAATAGAAAACCAGAAAACGGATGCATCTAGTAAACCATATGCTGAAGTACGCATACTGAGTTGTGGAGAGTTGATTCCAAAATCCAAAGGTAAGTTTAAACTGTGTATTTAGATACCTGTAAACTATGATGCGGTTTTGTTCCTTCTCTTCCCGGTTGGTAGCTTACAAAAATAATTAGAGACTTACTTGTAATGTAGGAAGGTACAATCAATAAAGAAGTAAGTAACATTGCAGTACAGTTTGTCTCCTAAAAAGCTTAACTGGTTTTCATGCAGAAGATATCTTCTGTACTACCTCAACTTCAGCGCAAAGCTAGTAAGCACTTGTTCCAAAGAATGTGCTGTGTTAAGTACATTGGTGTCAGCCTGACTATCTTCATTAACTGTCTTTTTTGAACTTATTTTAAATATCAGTTAAGTCTCCAGAACAGGTACTGAGAGTAGTAAAGTCTGAAATTTCCCTTTAGCAGATATCTTTGTTAAATAACTATAAACTATATTCATAAACAGATATGAGACAGAACCTGCCTTTGTTTCTGGGAAGGATGCCTTTGCTCTGCTGTTCCAGAGCTGGATGTGGTATTGGAGACTGGGTTCTGATTCTCTTAAAAAATGTCAATCTAAGATGCTGCTGTCATTATAGAAAATCTCAGTAGATGAGACCCATGGTACATGTTTGGTAGGAATTCTGATAAGGGATCATCGTGGTTTTAATTTGCAGCACCTTCTGGTGAAAAGTACTGTGAAGAATTGCACCAAGGATTTTGAAGTACAAGATAAGGATAATTGTATCTTTGGCCTAAGAAAAATGCAGGCATTCCAACTTGAGATTCTTGGCTGTTGGCTTGTTTGGATTTTTTTTTCCTTACTGTAGCTCTCCGTTTACCTGTTGTGGTGCCTTAGAGAACGAATTTAGGGTCTGAAGTGATCTTTTCAATCCCTCAAAATTCCAAGTAAAGTTATCTAATGGCTCATGACTTCTCAAAAGCTCTACAATTTCTTAGATTAACTCATGAGTTGTCCGGCATGTTAGGACATGATTTTATATTTCTAGACAATATACGATAGCTCTTTATCAGTTGGAAAATGAAGAGATGGGAATACATGTATAGTATGGATGAAGCTAGTGGGTGAGATACCTGCTCTGTATATGTCTCCCTTGGTTTGCCAAACTCCATTTTAAGTCACTCAAGACTTGAATGACTAAATGGAAATTGTAGTTTCAATTGCACAGACTTACAGCTTTTAAAGGCTTTTAAAGTACTAATCAAAGGAACAGGGGAAAAAAAAATGAAGGGCATTTTTCCCTTAATTTTTCTAGAGAGATCTGACTGTCTGGTCCTACCTGTTTGTCTATGTAGTTGTACCTATTTGCCTCTGTACTGCTAGGATCTTGGGTACTCTGCTTCGTGTAGCTGGTCTGGTGTGCCGTGGAGAGAGATTGCTGCCAGGGTGTTGGGGAAGGCCACTCAGCTGACCATAAGGCACAGTGCTAAGTACTAGTGGGCAGCAGGAGTATTTGGAAATCAGCAAGCCTGAGGCACCAGGACAGGGCAGGCAGAGGACAGAGCTGAGTGCAGGGAGGCATGTAGCTGCTAACACAGAGCCAGCCTGATGAAGGTGCCTCTTTGCAGTCCATGATGGGGATCCTGGTGAGTGGAGAATCCTGCTATTGATAGGGAATGGCTTTCTGTATGATCTACAGGGGGAGGTTCACTGCTACTGAGGGTGCTGATGGCATGGCTGGAATTATTTGCTAAATGCATAACATGGAGCCACTGAGCTGTGGCTTGAGGTAGTGGAGATGGAAGGAAGTTCATCATCACATCAGCCAAGCTGCTGTCCAAAGCTGAGAAGTGGAGCAGGACCTTAGACCTGCCAATGTAAACAAGAGGCCAGAAGATCCAGATGGGAGGAGCAGTTTTGGGGAGGTGAGCAGCAACGTGGAAGATCATCAACAGAGTCATCTAACAGTGAAAGTATTTGTAGCACTTTACGGCAGTAGCAGGCAAAAAGGAACTGATACTGTGAAACATGAAGCAGTTACTGGAGGAGTCGGCTTCTGGGAATTTGTTGTTTAAGGCTAAGTTGGCAGTGAGGGAAGCCTAATGGTGGTAAATTCATGTGGGAGGGCATGTTTTGATAGCAAGAGAGGTTTAAACTAAAATTTGTGTTGCCTATCAGAGAAGCCTATAAAACAAAGGAGTTGGGCAAGTCTTTATGGCTGGAAAACAGAACTAATACTGGATTTGGTCGGGAAGCCAGGATGGCACTGTCAGGAGGAATCACAGTAGAAGTTAGGTGTGTGATTTAAATGTTTTTCTATTGGAAGTTGAGGAAAAAAGCATTTTATGAAAGAAACAAATCAAAGTGTTTGTAGAGAGAAACTGGATTTGTTTAGGGATGAGATGATGATCACCAGTCTTAGCAGTGATTCTGTTACCTTCCATCTTGTCTGGGCTTCAGATTTTTGTCTTCTTTCCTTTTTTGCCCCCTTCAACCTCTAGGTGCTCACTTCTTGCATAATAAGCTCTTTGTATAGCATTAACTTGCCTCTTTCTACTAGCTGGTTGCTCTGAACAGTTGCTTCAAAGTTTTCTGTTTCCTGGATTTTTTTTTTTTTCCAGTGAACTGACCATTGGATACAAGCTGTGTGTTTTGGTTTTAGCAGGTTCAAAATGAAGGTAGAGGTGTTTGGTTTGTTTTCTCTGCTGTTGCAACTGTGTGCTAGCTTGCTTGTCTACAGAAACAACTGTGTCCAGAGGCACTCACAGTAACAACATCATCCTGCCATCAAGAATCAAGTATGGTAGTGTTCCCTAGCACACCTCTATGAGGGCTTGATAGCTGTGTATAATTTTCACTTTTAAGAAACAATTGTCCTTAATTAAGCAATGAAAAATGTGGTAGGAACCCATGGCAAATAACTGGAGCAAGATGTGCAAAATAGAAGAAAAGACCTGATATCCTTAACAGCATGGTGATTAAACAATGAAAAAAATTATCAAGGGAAATATGTGTCTTGAAGTAGAGACATCTTCTCTTTGGAGAGTGTGCTGTAGTCCGGCACAAGTTTTTGGACTTGATGTAAGGTAATGATATTGATGTCACTGCTGTGAATTATGCGATCATCTGTTCTGACTTCTGTCCCTGAGCCTGGCTGTTGCTTGCCAGGTCATTTGTTTGTTTCAAGTCCAGGGGTTTGATACCATGGGGCTAACATAAGAGTTACATTTCATAACAAATTGAAGTGTGGAGAGTGCTCAGCTATATTGCGCAGGATGATCTTGTAATTTATGAAGTCTGGCAAATACTGTATGTCACAGTGAATGGAGTAGGAAGCAAGGCATCTATTTCAGATGTGACCATAAGCTGAAACCTAATCCTGAAGTTAATGAGCTGGAACAGTTGAACTGTAAATAGAAGTCTGTTTCCTTCTCACTGACCTTCATGCTATAGGAGTGGTTTCATTTGTTTTGATCTTTAATTGGCCAGAACCACACTAGTTCAGTATTCAAAATAGTTTTTGCTGCTGGACAGAGTGACTTGCTGTCATCAGAAAGTACGTAGGTTGCTCTGAAAGTAATGCCTCCTATTTATTTTCATGGAAACTACAACAGATCCAAAAGGCAGAATAACATTATTTGATAGAGCAAATTCTCAGCTACAAAACGCTATTTTTCAATTAATCACCACCATTAGCTCTGTATTTTCACCAGTGATGAACAAGAGCCTGCATGCCATGCTTGTCAAAATCTGCACTAGTGGAGGTGACGCGCTGTTTCACAGCTGCTGTGATGGCGTCACTGCTAGAAAATGCTGCCCATGCAGTCCATCTTTCATTGGCCCAAAGAGATGGACGTTAGAAGGCACCAAATCTGGACTATACAGTGGGTGTGGTGGGGCAGTCCAGCCAACACTGACAAAGTGCTTAATGGTCTTCAGACTGGTGTGGGGCCTGGTGTTATCGTGTTGCAAGATAAAGGTTATCTTCTTTCCTGACTCTTCAAGTTTGAGCGTTGAGCTTAGTCAGCAGCAGTCAGAGTTGATGGTTAGTCAGGGTTCCAGGAAATCCAGAAGGATCACCCTTTCCTGCCCCAAAATACAGTGTACATTTCCTGCTGAGGGCTGCGTCTTGAACGTTTTCTTCAGTGAGGAGTTCATGTGTCACCACTCCATGGACTGCCATTTTGACTCTGACTTGTAGTGGTGACGCGAGGTCTCGTCACCAGTAGTGATGCAATCCAGAAAACTGTCACCTTCAGTCTCATACTGGTTCAATAGGTCCTGACAAACTCACACATGGTGTTCTTTCTGTGTGAGCATTCGTGGGGCCCACCGTACACAGTTCCTTGGTCATAATCTACCAATTTGCATTAACTAGCTGATCATTTTGTGGTGTGACAGCTGTGGCTTTAAAAAACCATGAAAAAAGTTGCTCCAGAGATCGTACGCTTGTGTATGTCTGTAACACTAACTTGAAAAATGAATGCAGTTGAGTGCAATGGGATTAAATTCCAGCTGCTGCATCAGTGTAGGGAGTCAAGAGCATTAGAAGGAGGGAAAAAATAAACGTGTGGACAGTATGACCAAAAAAAGAGAGGCCAAGATGCCAGACATTTGTTTCTGCAGATCCTTTCCTGTACCGTGTATCTGGTCCACTGTTACTTGAACTGAGCCCCAGCTAATTTGCTGTTACCCAGATCTTTGATCTCATCCAAGTCTTTTGGAAGGAAGTGCTCTGCATTGCTGTGAAGAAAAAGAATGCTTTTGCCTCTGTGTGTATCATTGTGTGAGAAAGTTGACCTGCAGTCTGAATGGAAGACCTGACAGAATAGGGTAGTGGATTGCAGCAAAAGAGGTATTGACCGAATGCAGTTGATCTAATACCACTACCTGATATTTTCTGAAGATTTAAAAAACAAAACTGAGCATTAAAACTTTAGCTTTGATTTTGGATGTTGTCATGAAAACGTTGGAATAAACAATATTGAATACTACTGGTAGATTTAGAACATCAACACGTCAGTCTACTGCCAGAAGGTATGCCAGCTGAGATATAGTGGATGAGAAGATGAATTGAAGAGAGTAAGAAAGGGGTTTCATGTTTGAGAGACTTCACTATTTAATATTCAATAATTATGTGTAAAATGAAAGTTAAGATTAAGAGATAACATTGTGAGTGAGAGCTAAGCTGTTGCTTTTCTGAGAAATGCTCACTTGAACTCTCTTGTCCATTAGGAACCATAACCGTGTCTCTCTACGGTTGGTACAGTTACATCTGCATTTAATTTTCCACTCTAAAGCATACCCATGTCCAACTTGCAAGAAGTAATATGAAGTTCCCGCAGCACATCATTTGTCAAAAACAACCAACCTGAACCACAACTAGAAATGTTTTGATTGGCCAACTATGGATCTGTCCTTGCCAATTTTATAATTTTAGCCTGAATGAGAATTCTTCTTTCCCATGAAAATTTGTGGGAAGTGCTAGCCTGTTACCACAAATAATGCATAGCAAGGCAAAAATTGACTCATTTTTCGTCTCTTTGACCGGCTTAACAATGGATTTCATGCAATTTTTTATTGCTTTTGAACATCTCTGAAAAACTGCTACCTCCCACATTGCAGTTTTGCAAAAATGAGATCCAAGTTATTGTCGAATTGGAGAATATCCACACTGCACTAACGTGACTGTTGATACTGGTGCGTACTGCTGACTCTGTCAAGAGTCAGTCAGCTTGATAATATCTGTGAAGCAGTTGGAGAACCTAATATTGATAATTCCAAAAGTCGATGCGCTGTTCTGTTAAATAGCTGCTTGTTTTTTCCAAAGGGCAGTTTCTAGATCTACTCTTCATAGAAGTGTTTCCTCTGTCTCAAGGTCTCTAAATGAGTATTGCTGTTTTTGTTAACTTTCAGATCTCCAGCCTTCTTGTGTAGGAAATAATTACTTTGTTTTGGTATGATTGTCTTCTGTTTAATTACGAAGGTTCAGTTTCTTCTGTCTGCATCTGTGTTGTGTTGTGCAGTTAGCAATAGAAAGTCTTTGTACTTTGCGGTGGCCACTTAAAGTGATGCTAATTAGAAAACCTGACTATGATACAACCAGAAACAACCAGTGTGCCCTTCTGGGTCTTTCAATAGAACTTTAAATTTTGTGGATAATATCTTGATAGGAATTCCATAATGCACTAAAAAGTATTCATGCCATTTAACCAATTCACCTGAAGTGTGTTAACTCGGAAGCCCAGACTTCCTTTAGGAAAGTTCTTAGAATATTTTTTTTTTTATTGTATGCATATGTTTTTTCAAATTCGTATGACTGAAATAATGCTTGCATTGCTTTTAATAGTTAAGTAGGTCTGAGTTCATTTAGAGGGCATAATAAGGTGTGTGTGTTCTTGTATTACTTCCTATTGGACTGCTATCAGATTGCAAATAAATTGCTGATTCGAAGCTCTGGTAGACACACAAGGAATGGTGACACACGTAGTGAAGCAATTTGTGTCTTTCTGTGGAAAAGCATGATGAACTGGAGGATTAGGGCTGTCCTCTGAGCATTGTTTCATTTAGTAGCAACGTTGGTAATCTGAGCCTAGTCTCTGTTGGGCTATCTTCAATGGGTTTAGTGTCTACCATTTATTTTTTCTGAAAAGATCTCTCATGTGTGGTTTGAGTATCTTTTACATAAAGCCAGATTACGCCTGAAGTCAAATAAATTATTTTTATAAACATTTAAAAAAACAATTTCAAATAATACTGCATACATAGCTTATTTTATATAAAATGTCATCTGAAAACATGCCCTAATTCTTGACAGTACAAATTTAATATTTTAGATCTTTGTAGAAATAAAACATTTGAGATTTCTAACGTATTTCTAGACGTTTTACTTGGGAGAAGCAGTGTTTTCCATAAAATTTCATTTGCGAGTATTTTGAAGTACTCTCATGAAACAACTACAAGCAGCTTGGGGTGTTCCTAGATAAGTTAATTTTTTTGAGATTTATTTATAACTGTTTGATTTTTTAATATTTGTCTTTATTGTTCTGACTTTAAAGCCAAGAAAGAAGAAAAGAAAAGACACAAGTCGTCTTCCTCATCTAGTGACTCGGAAAGCTCAAGTGATTCAGAATCATCTTCTGATTCGTCGTCAGATTCTGAGAGTGCTTCAGAAGAGAAATCTAAAAAGCGAAAAAAGAAACACAAGAAAAATTCCAAGAAACACAAGAAAGAAAAGAAAAAGAGAAAGAAAAGCAAGAAGAGGTCTGTATTGAGGTTTTTCATTACATGCACACTGTGCAGTATTGTTTTCTTCTCCTGTGATAATGCAAAGTAGTATTTTGTAACTTAGGGAAGTAGATATTTTGAAGTTTGGGAGACTGTTTTTATATGAATTTATTATTTCCTGATTTGATGTCAAAGAACAGTGTCCATATGCATACGTACTGTGTCTTGTAAGGGAATGAAGGAAATGTACCAAGACTTTCCTATATTGGATTTGAAAAATTGCAGGAGTGTTTGGTTTGAAATAAGTGATGGTGATTCTGTACAGTTCAATGTAAATTATATGCAGTGGGATTCCTGTACTGTACAGGAAAAAAAGCAAAACTAAACAAAAAATGAAGTGCAGATGAACATACTTAACACCATGAGTTCTGTCTGATGTGCCAAAGGTCTTGCAGTTTCAGTGGAAGATCATAAAACTCAAAAAGCTCTTGCTGCTGAAAGTGGTATTTCCGATCTAATAGCTTTGCTTGTAATTCAACATTGATAAAGTTGTGTCAGTGCAAGTTGCATTTTCCCAAGCTAATGGTAAAATGCAAGAAGTACTCATGTAGGGCTGCCTAAGCATTATTTCTGTGGAATTAAGTCCATCTTACAGAAGGTTGTTTATACCAACTGCTGGGAGTTACAATAATTTTTAGTCTGTTTTATATGCGAGCGTAAAAACCTGAACTTGACTTTCTTGATTTATTTTATTATGTATTTATTTTAAAGCTCTGTCTAAATACAGAATAAGTGTATGTTCAGTGTTGCATCACTGGACTATATAGATAAAAATATTATTTAAAAGTTACTGTAGTTGCACGTTTTGGAGTAAAGATGTGGTGGAAAAAGGTTGTTCCTGAAACAGTTTTGTTTGTTGCCCAAGTTTCTTGTTCTGTTATATGCATGCTGAATTAAGAGAATTTCCAAATTATTTAACTAGATTGAAAGTTTTTTTCTCATCTAAATAACTCACCTCGGGTGTGAATATTTATTTTTATACAAAAATATAGCTCATCTAGTGAAAGTGAGGATGAAAACCCTGAAGCACAGCCGCTATCTACTGTCCGTCCTGAAGAAATTCCTCCTATACCTGAAAACCGGTTCCTGATGAGGAAAAGTCCTCCTAAAGCAGATGAGAAAGAAAAAGAGAGGAAAAGCAGAGAGAAGGAAAGAGAGAGGTAGTATACCTGTTTGAGTCTGACTAGACACTGGCGCAGTGCTATAGTCGTACCGCTGTATTAAGACTGCTGAATTTCTCACCTGTTGAACAGTTGCATGTTGTGATCACTGCTGGATGTTTTTTTCAGTTGAAAACTGTTTTTTTTTTTTTTTTTTTTTCCTCAAACAGAAGTGTAGTGTGTGTTTGAAAATGGTTTTGGTGAATGAAAAATTTAAAATGATTGATTTAAGAAAAGGAAATGAAATGGACAGCCGTAATGAATTCTAAATGAAATTGCAATCTAAGATGAGTCTATGACTTAGTCTTTTCTCAAAATGAAAAACCTGGCAGTCTTGTGAAATACTTTCTGGTCACCAAATCATAAGCTTTCATGAGAAATGTTGGTTAATAACTAAGTGATATAGTAATATTGATAATCTTTAAGTGGCTCCCAAAAGCAGCCATCTCTCGTAATTTCCAATGACAACTATACCTAAAAATTAATTTTCATGTTTCCTTCTTAGCTGTCTTTTCCTTTTAAGGTTCCTTCAAATGAAGTCTTTGTAATACAGAGACTAGGCAAGCTTGTCTTACCTACCTTTAGGTTAAATCTCTAAAATAAGTAGGTTATTTTTCCCCTAAGTGGAAGTTTCACATGCAAAGTTAGTGCTGTGTAATAATTACTGAATATGTCCTTACAAACTTTCATAGGTTCCATGAGCATTGCTTTTTTATAAAACCTAAAACCTGAGATGGCAGAAGTTTTATAATTATTCCATGTAGGATTTCCTGGTTGACCATTATTGTAGCTGTTTATGCTAGTGCTAGGGAGGCTGAAATGCAATTAAATAATTAAACTTCACCACTTGGGTTTCTACTATTCTATAGTGACTGGTTTAATTAGACCTTACAGGTGAACCTCAACTGTTCTCATGAAATGAGCTGGTAGTGAAGGTTGGCTTTGTATTGTCGCTGCCAGAGCACACTAATGCCTCTCAGAGCTGTGTGAGGATTTAAAGTTGTCTTCTTTCCTTCCTTCTTTGATGTTACAAACTATATCAATTTTTATTTTTAGTAATCTATCAAATTCCCAATCAACATACCAGAGAAGGCTGTTGGTGACCAGATCTGGAAGGAAAATAAAAGGAAGAGGACCAAGGGTAAATGTTTGCAATCCCTTCCCCAAAACAAACAGCATCGTAGCATTCTTAGTGACCGTTTTCATTAGAATGGTCAATTTTCTAAATAAAAAATGTTTGCGCTTAATTTATGGTATATCACAATTGATTTTTGGGCTAAAGCTTGAAGTAAGACAATAGAGAAAAATAATTTCCTGTTTGTATACTGAGTTTATTTGGAGGAGGGAGAATGTAAAACTGTAGTATTTTGTGAGTTAGTGAATTGACTCAGCTCGAAAAGGGTTCTGTTGAACGCCAGAACCAGTACAGTGTTAGTAGCAGAGATGCAAGGGAAGACTTCTGCCTTTGGTTGGCAAGGATGAACTTGTTAGGTTGCTTCTTCTGACTTTGTGAAGCTGTGTGCTATACACTGCTTGTAACAAATGTTTTTATAGCAGAAGTCTATTCCTCAAATTTTTAGTAAAAAACATCAAAAAAGTATAAAGTGTGGTTTTGGTGTCACTTGTCAAATCTAAGAATTTTCATTGTCAGAAAAGTGAGTTGCATTTGTACTAATTAAATCTTAACAGGAGAAGACTTTTCAGCAATTTTTGGGTACAACAATTATGAAATAGAAGTTACCTTAAAATAGTTATTTGATCAGACCTTTTGTATTCGTGCTTTAGCTGCATGTCAAATACATTTTTCAGTGAATTAGTAACTCTTCAATGTGAACTTGGTGAGTACATACAAGAGTCATGGTAGGTGCTGTGGAGAATCAACCACCAGAGATACAAATATCACTTTGAACTTCACTTGCTGTGATAGTTAACTTGTACCCGGTTTTCTTTTCTCTTCCCATCAAGCGCTACCGGACACCTTCAAGATCCAGGTCAAGAGACCGATTCCGACGCAGTGAAACTCCTCCACATTGGAGGCAAGAAATGCAAAGAGCTCAAAGAATGAGAGTGTCTAGTGGAGAAAGATGGATAAAAGGGGACAAGTAAGATTATTTATTTTTGGACTATGTGCATTTAAACTTTTGTATATATTATAGAATCATAGAAACACTAGGTTGGAAAGGACCTACAAGATATCTAGTCCAACCGTCCTCCTATCACCATCCCTACCCACTAAGCTACTAAATCATATCCCTTAGCACCTCATCCAGACGCTTCTTGAACAGCGCCAGGGACGGTGACTCCACCACCTCCCTAGGCAGGCCATTCCAGTGCCTGACCACTCTTTCAGAGAAAAAGTTTTTCCTTATATCCAGTCTAAATTTACCCTGGCGCAACTTATGGCCGTTCCCTCTCGTCCTGTCAGTAGTTACCTGGGAGAAGAGGCTGACGCCCTCCTCACCACAACCTCCCTTCAGGAAGTTGTAGAGTGCGATGAGGTCTCCCCTGAGCCTCCTCTTCTCCAGACTAAACAATCCCAGCTCCCTCAGCTGCTCCTCATAAGACTTGTGCTCTAGACCCCTCACCAGTTTTGTTGCCCTTCTCTGAACACCTTCCAGGGCCTCAATGTCTTTCTTGTAGTGAGGGGCCCAAAACTGAACACAGTACTCGAGGTGCGGCCGCACCAGAGCTGAGTACAGGGGGATGATCACCTCCCTGCTCCTGCTGGTTACACTATTTCTAATACAGGCCAGGATGCCATTGGCCTTCCTGGCCACCTGGGCACACTGCCGGCTGACGTTCAGCCGAGCATCAGCCAACACCCCCAGGTCCTTTTCCTCTATGCAGTCCTCAAGCCAATCTGCCCCAAGCCTATAGCATTGCATGGGGTTATTGTGGCCAAAGTGCAGGACCCGACACTTGGCAAATATGTATATATGTATATAAAAGCAATATGTATTGTCTTAGATTTTCACTTACAGTTCCAAGAAAACAGGACACGCTAACTTGTCCCATTGCTTAACTGTCAGATTTTAACCATGCCCATTTGTGGTTACCATGAAAATGTAGTTATTAATATAGCCAATATAGATGGCCTAATGTGATTTTAAGGTTCATTTGTGAAGCAGTCTCACTTCTGACTTAATTTTTCAGAGTGGAGGGGATTATGAAATATTTTAAAAATATTTTTTCTCTTTCCAAGGAGTGAAATAAATGAAATCAAGAAAGATAATCAAAAAAGCCCAGGAAGAGGAAGAGAGAGAAAAATATCAGACCACAGACAAGTTTCTGAAAGTCCAAGCAGAAGAGGGGAGAAAGAGAAGAAGAAAGATCACAAATCCAGCAGCAAAGACAGGGAGACAAGAAGGAATTCGGAAAAAGATGATAAGCATAATAAAAGCAAGACTAAGAGAAGAGGTAAATCTAGAAGCCATAGTAAAAGCAGGGAGAAATCAAGAAGTAAAGAAAGAGAGTCGAAACACAGTAGACATGATGAGAAGAGAAGATCAAGAAGCAAAGAGAGGGACCGTGAAAAAGACAGAGAGAAAGAAAAGCGCTATGATTCTAGAGGGAGAGATAAAGAAAGAAGTAGGAGTAAAGAGAGAAGAAGGGCAGGTTCAAGAAGTAATGACCACGACCATCGGAAGAGTAAAGACAGGGAGAAACGTAAGTCAAGAAGCAGAGAGCGTGAGCATGCTAGAGGAAAACATAGTTCCAGCAGTAGAACAAGGGAACGAAGCAAAAGCAGAGATAGGAGTAGGAGAGCAAGATCAAGAAGCAGGGACAGAGATCGCAGTAGAAGTAAGGAATATTCAAGGAACAGGGACAGAGAAACAAGAAGAAGAAGATCAAGAAGCAGAGAAAGGAGAGGGTCACCAGATAGATACAGGGGAAGAGAAAATAGGAGGAGGAGAGACTCGAGGAGCTCAGAGAGAGAGGAAAGTCAAAGCAGAAACAGAGAAAGGTATTCAAATAGAGAGAGTAGAAGCTCATATAAGAGGAATGATAGTGAAAGCCAAAGGAAGAGGCGTTCAAAAAGCCACGAAAGTAGCAGTCCTGAATCCAGTAAAGATAAGAAGTCTAGTAGAGATCAAGATAGAAGTCCAGACTTGAAAAAGAGAGCAAGTAGCAAAGAGAGAGAATCAAAAAAATCATACTCAAGCAAGAGTAATGAAAAGGAGAAGACCAGATCTTCAGCAGAAAAAGAAATTAACCAAAAAGCAGAGAGTCAGGAGAGAGATCATGCCCCTAGTAAGGATAAAAAGTCTGATCACGAAACAAGTCCTGGAACAGATGACGACAGGCATGGATGAGTTTGTGGACTTAATGTTTCCATTGTCTCAAAGTTTCAGAGACATTTTGAGGAACGCCTTTTTTTAAGATGTGGACTTCAGTTTGGTCTTTTGATAATCTAAAACCTGGATCATTTGTACTGCTAAAGTTTTAATAAACTTGAAAAACAAATTCTATGTGTAACACAGTGTGCTGTGTTTTAAATATTTCCTTGTTGTATGTATCCTTGTGTGTTGGCAGCTAAGAAGATACTTTTTATGCCACATGTATTTTCCACCTGATAGATTAGTGTAAACAGTGGCTGCCTGTGAAGAAGCTTTTTTCATATGTGAAGAAAGCTGCACATATACTACACGTATTCTTAAACCTAGGAGAATTTTGCAAGGGGTCCTTCATTCCAGTGTTGGTACATCTGTAATTCAGTATGTACAAATCCTGAGGAATTTATTTTTTTTTTTAATGGAAAAGAATAACTTTTTAAATCACAAAGTGAATTAATTTATCTTCACTGTACTTCTGTCACTGCCAACAGTGGAATTAATTTGTGTTGTAAGGCGGTCATCTGTGTTTGGGAGTTCTTTCTTTGTCCTAAATTTTTCTGTAGAAAAATACTTTTTTTGAAGTGCTCATCAGTGTAATTTTCTGTAACCTTCCTCTTTCTGTTCCATGCTTTCATCTTTGTCTGCTGTGGAGCATTCAGACTGGGTGCTTCAGTCTGCCTCAGTTCTTCGTTAATGGATGTGCAGAGATGTAAGTTACCAGAGTTCATAGTGGGTATCTGCACATCTCGGAGATGGTGGTCACTGATCAGAATGAGGAACCAGTAAATCCTTTCTACTTTTGCTGTTTCTTAACAGTTTGAGAGAACAGTTGCAGTTAAGACAGGCCCTTAAATTGTTTTTCTAAAAAAAAGTCTTTCCTCTTTGCATCCTCACTTTCTAAAGACTGTGCTGTGAATTCATCCTCTAAAACATGTATTCCTTATACCAGTTCCCTCCCTTTTCTGCTTTCCTCTCATGCCTCTAGGCCTCTACTGTTGTTTCTTTGTCACGACCACACCTTCACAGAAGAGAAAGAAGTTGGTTTGTGTTTCAACAGTGTTGCCCACATGTGTGATAAGGAAAGAGCAGCTTTCACATGGGAACTACATAGTGGGCCAAGAGGACAGATTTGGTACAAACCCCAACACTTTTGTCAGTCCTTTGAACTATTTGCACCAAAGGCAGGTAAATTGTAAAGTCTCTATAGAGAAGCAGGCATTAATGTAAAGCTGTGTCAAAGTGTGACAATGTTTCACATTAGTTGAATATAGTTCAATATAGAATATAAAATAGTTGATTTTAAGGCAGATCTTTTGGTTGCATGATGTAACTTGTTCTGTTTGTTTGTTTGTCGATATCTTTGCTATATGATAACCCATTTTATGATTAGTATGTGTCTACAGCAGATTAGCAGAATTGCTGAAACTTGGCTTGACGTTGTGCTCCAGGCAGTTACTCTAAAGGAAAATAATGAATAGTTATGTCTTGAACACAAAAGAAAATACAGGATTGTGAACAAAGTGAGGAACTGTTTTACTGGACAAAACCAGAGGTGTGTAGCATCACTTCTTAGCAGAATAGTTTCTGGAACTGCTTTTGGCTATCTTTTTTTTCCCCTTTGTTTTAGTATGTATTTTGTATTGCAGTGGCCGTTTTATGCAGAACGTAAAAGTGTTTCCCAAGCACAGTGTAAGACGTTGCTGTTGTTTAAAAGGGCTTACAAGAGTGAACGAAAGACCTGGAGTGGACCTGTTCTATGTGTTGCCAGTCATAATTCAGTATGACTTTGAGTCCCAGCCCAATTTTGTGGGCTGTAGTAAGAAATTCTGAGAAGTTGGGTGTAAGAGAATTATATGGCAGCTCAAAGGCTTCCTCAGTGCATTTACAATGCAGTATGCATGCAGTGTGCTTCAGTCTCATTTAAAAACTGCAATGTTCTTTCATCTTTTAGGGAGCTGCTACACAACTTCTCATTGCTCAAGAGGTGTGTTTGCACTACTGAGAATATTCTTGCCAATACCACTGAAGGTCATATAAGCCCGCAAAAAAACCCCTCAACTGTATTGACTCCTGCTCTAGAAAAGGGTAAAAATACAAGCAGACAGCAGTAAGGTAATCCATAAGAAATTACTTTTAAAATTTTAAGAGGTTACTAAGTCTTGAACATAAATATTTTAAATTTAAAAATGGAAATTCAATTGTAGTTCACAGCTGTAACTAATTTCAAAAGATTTGCTTATACTTTTAACATGGAGTTTTCCTTGCTATAGTCCAGAAAATTATTTGTACAGATTAAATGAGCTCTGATTCTTTCAAAGCACATTAAAATTCATCTGAGTAGGTGGCACAGTTTGTTTTCCTATTTTTGGATGTAATATGTAAGAAGTTGGTCACTAAACATTGCACATGGTGGGATACACTTAATCTCTTGATAAGTGCATGCCGTGTCTGTATTGTATTTGATGGTCAATTGTTTCAGTGCTCAGCACTTCGCTTAAACTAAAATGCAAAAATTGCACTCCTATGAGAGGAAGGGTGTGCCACATTTATGCTTTTCATTGTCCAGAAATTGAGAATGCTAAGACTTTCAGTGGGATTGAAGCAGTCCTTTGGACAGCAAGGTGTCCCTGAGCACTGAGTTCTTGCTGCCTGGCAAGCTTGTGGCTACTGCTCTTGCTGTCCTAGAAACCTTCCCTCAGTGGCAGACTTCCTGGTCCCAGCCTCACACCATAACTGTGTTGCGCTGTGGTCAGTGGAACTCGGTGCTATCTGTGGCAGCGGTGTCAGAAGTTGTTGCCCTTTGGCTTGGAGAACTGAAGCCAATTTGAAAGCAATACTTACATGTACTGGAGGCAGTGCAAACAATGCTTGTGGTCATTCCTAGTGAATGGGTTTGGGGGAAAAGCTACATCTAGAAAGCAGTGTTTGCTGTCAGCACCCCAGAACTGACCTTACATCAGAAGAATTGGCAAAAATGTGTATCCCTGGTTTGGGGACTTATAACAGAAAGCCTTACGGTAAACATGCTGTGCTTCATCAAAGGTCTCTTTTTTAAATGATTTATGTCTTCCCTGATACTTGATGAACTTTGATAGAAGGCACTAGTATTTTTTCAGCAGTAGTCATGAGTTCATTTTTGGTCAACTTACCTGGAAAATAGAAGTGACAAAGTTAATCTTCATGTTTCTAGACTCAATGTGACATAAATGTTAAGAACTCTTTACATGTTGCTTTCCTTCTTTTGCTAGAAATTGTAATTTTTCTAATGCAGCATTTAAGTAAATTATTCAAGAAAATGCATAGGGCAAAGTTTTTGAACTCTGCAGTTTGCAGAATTTGAATTTGGTATAATTCTGCAGTTTCCTAGAATAAAACTTAGGCTTTCCATTTTGAGTGTATACTTCTAGTGTAGTGCTGATTACTTACCCTTGAACAATTCACATCATTGAAACATTATTCCAACATTTGTTTTGTAATAAAAGCACAAAGTAACGTTCACTTGAGGAGGGGGAAGCTATGACATCAAAATAAGTTTTCTTAATTTGATATTCTGTGAAAGGGACAGCAATAAAGTCATGAGTTTGGATAGTAAAACTACACAAAGGTAAAAAGGATGTGTCCTTAATTGTAAAGTCATTGTGTATATGAAATGAGTAAAGCAGTTAACATGAACAAGGTCAGAGGACAGATCTACATTGCTAAATACACATCTATAACCAATTTCTTTAAACACTATATTCATGAAAGCTCTAACAATAACATCAAATGGATTATTTAAACTGAACTAAGGCAGCACCCTGACTTTGAATTAAAATTTTGCAACATGCAAATGAAACTTGCTGTTTTTGGCAGGCAGTCATTTCTACATATCCTGTACATATAACTGTATATGAAAACTAGTCAGTGTGTTGCTTTAGCCATAACTGCTGGTTAAAAGAATGGTTGGAAGGACTGGAAAGAATTGAGGCCTGTTAATTTGTGATATGTTGCAAGAGGAAACAGCTGGTAACTGGTTTCCTTCACCAGCTAAAAGAGTTGTGGTTAACTATGTAAGTAGTGGTGTGCATGTAGTATTTAGTGAAATATCTGAAAATCTGTCTTTTCAACATTTTGTAACCTGTAGTTCTCAGCTAGGATGATGACCCACTTCTCAGCTGGGAGAATACGAGTTCTTGATATGAAATGTACATCTTGTGTATTAAATTACTTTTTGGTAATAAATGTTTTTTTTGCGTATTTGTTAGCATAGTCCATCTGTCTGCAAAGTATTCTTGCAGTATTTTTCTATAATTAAGAGAATTATTCAATTCTAGTTCACGTGGTACGAGTGGTACATTTAAATGCACTTTTGACTCAAATCTTGAGCCCTTTGAAATGCTGTTTGTACAGATTTACAGGGTATGGTAACTTGATGCTAGGATATTACTTCTTCAGTTAAACGGTGATGTATACACTAAAAATCTGACTATTCACAGCTTCAGTTTCATGCTGAACTGGTCAGTACTGTTGACTAACAAATGGAATTCCAGCTTTCTACTGCAGACTGACAAATGACAGGCTATTCACTATATCTGGTGTAACACAAAAATGCAGCTGTGCAACACAGCTGATCTAGTGTTTTATCATTGCAGCTTTTTTCCTAGTTTCAATTTTTGCTCCTGTACTTAAATGCAAGTTCTTTTTGTGTGTGTGAAGAACAGTTTTCACCAGTTACAGAAGATGTACCTATTTGATGACACAAATTTAAATACAGCAGTAGGACAGCTTAGTACTGAATGCAAAGAAGTTTTGACCAAGAGGTCACCTATACCAGTATCTCATCCTGGCACTGTCTGTGCCAGCAGCAGAGAAGTGTACTATACCTTTATCTTTTCTACAGTCTATTTAGAAACTTGAGCCACACAAGTCTTGCTGCAGACATCTCTTTCCCATAAAGGACTAGAGACTCAGCCAATGCTGCAGCTTTCTCAATGTAGTCTTCCTACTGCATTCTCCACAATGAAACCAAATAGGAAATTGTCAACAAAACCCAAACCCCTGAGCATTGATATTAGTGTTACAGGCAGCTATTTTTAAACAGCTTACTCCATTTTTATTATTCAGTTTTTTAAAGCCAAAACACAAAGTTTTAGTTAAGCTTAAAGGCCCAGTAATAGTCAAGGAGTACACCACAGATGACAACTTCAAAGACATTTTTACCTCGACTTCTTCAAAAGTTAATCTACTGCTATGTTCCATGATAGAACTATAGTAATTAGTGTTGCAATTGCTTATTGTAACAGCTGCAAGCTATGGCTGTATATACAGTAATTATTTCTTGAGCTGAAGCTGCATATAGGCAGGTTCTGGCACATCCCATGCCTTGTAATATGTTCCGGAGTTAGCTTCAGCTGTTAGACACCAGTAGGTTTTGCAGGCAGGGTCTAAGGAGAGAGTGGCTAGCTTCTTATTCTGTAGTAGGTGCTTCTACACTTGTCAGGTGTATTTCTGAAGAAGAAAAAAAAGAGTTTGAGTCTTGCTGCATAATTCATGACTACTGTACAATGAAATGTCTTTGAATTGACAGGTTGTAATTGAAACAATAATAATTGCCCTACAACAGCAGTATAATAATAAGTTTTACCAAAGATGGTCCAGTCTTTCCCTTGTCTTCTATACCACTGTACAAGTTGCTGGATTTGTCATTTCCAGGTCATGGTAGCCTCATGCCTTTGATCCTGTCTCTGGTCTGCACAGTAACTATTGCTTGAGATGAGGATGTGTTGCCAGAACAAGGAAGATTACATGTCTTGAAATAGACGAGTGCTGTAAATATCAGAAAGGTGTAAGTTAATAACAAATTTAAAAGAATTTAACAGTTAGAACAAGTTATTTGACCTAAAACCACTAGTAAGTTTTGAAAAAAAAAAATCAGGAGAGTTACAGCCAGTCCCTATTGGCATATGAAAGTCTTCATCCTTAATTGCCCTGCGGTGCCAACTCTTCCTTTGTAGTTTGTTTCCAGTTAGGTGTCATCTTTAGCCTTCCTCTGAGCTGAGCAGTAGCAGAGTAATGTTAGAACTAGTAATTCCAACCAAGAACAGCACCGGACAGCAAAGAGCTGCACAAGAAGTTAACTCAAATCTACCAAGGATGAGGTACTTTAAAAAGCTGCTCTATTCCATTCCATTCCTCCTGAAGCAAGGCAGCACACCAGCTGAGAGGGTGCTCTGATGACTACTAAACATGAATTACTCATTTTGCTCAAGTTATTTCTCAAAGCATACTCTTACTTGCTAGCTATTAATTGCAACTTCAGCTAATAAGCACAAGTAGTGATGCTAGGCATTAGACTAGAGAGACCGCTCAGCAGATTTTCCAACAATTTCTCTTCACTTACCAGCTGTATTTTTTGCTTCCTGTATTTTGTTGCCATCTTTAAAATAGTGATTGGAAAGAACCCCTGGTGGTCAGCTAGACCAGCCTCCTGCTTTAAAAGTGACCTTTTCAAAGCTTTCTCAGGCTTTCTAGCCAAGCTGATCCAATGTTACACCGTGTTCCTGATGAAAGAGATTTTCTTCACAATCAGCTTGATCTCCCACACAACAATCTGTTGAACCAATCACCTGATGGTACTAAAAAGAGGTTGACTGCTTTACTTGTACTATTCTTCCAACATCTTCAAACAGATGTAGGCTGTTCCTACATCTCTCCTTAGCTTCCTCCGTGCCAGACTGAATGAGCTCAGCTTTTTCACTGTTTTTTTCCTCATCTCAGACTGTTCAATAGCTTTCATCTGCTTCTACTTACACAAAGAACTGTTCTTTTAACTTCTTCCCAGTCTTTTTTCCTTTGTGTTCTTCAACATATCAAACATAAAACAGACTTTAGTCTTCTGTATTATTCTTGCAAGATTTCCATTGCCTTTCATGTAGGAAAACTGTAAAGAACAATGAGATCTTACCAAAATATTTTGTCAGTAAAAATTCTAGAACCTCAAGTACTTATGTTCTAAAAAAACTTTTTTTGCTATTTTATAGGGACTAACTAGAGTTATTCATTTAATGCAAGCACACAAGGTGTATGTATCCTTGCAAGTCAATGGAATGTAGTGATGGATTCATGCTTTAAAAAAAAAAGTGTTCGATTTGTGCAACTGAATCCACTGCATTTAGCCAGTGTGTTTGAAAACTATGCAGGATGCTTACTTCACTCTAGGTATACTGAAAGAAAGAATTGGTTTCTGGTAGTTGAGTTTGGTATTTGTGTAGACAAAAAGGGGTATAAGCCCCGTGAAGGCAGGCTGTTGATTTCAAATGCAGACAATCTACAGAACAGGGCTTTTCTGTTTTTTTTCAAGCTAAGTAGGAAATTAGGCTGCAGCCCACCTTGCTTCTTGTTGCTGTGGAAGTAGACTAAAATCCATTTACCTCACCGATTGTGCATTGTAGTAAGCATGTGTCGGTGTGCACCTAGGGATGCATGTGGAACATTATCAACCTCTGCAGACTTCAGCACAGCTCTTACTGTAGTTAGTGCTTCTTCTCAAGGTTTCAGCTTCTGCCATCAAAAGGCTTTAATAAAAGTTTCCATTATTTGCTTGCTGAAAAAAGCTTTAAGTAATAAAAACAGTGGTGGCTCAGAGAGAGGGGAAATACATTTTTCATTAGTCAACTAAGAAAAAAAATATTTAGAGACTATCTCAGAAACTAACTGCCACGCCTCTATTTTTCCCCAAAAAGATAAAGATGATTTCCAGACAAGTCAATTATTCCAAGGTAACTGGAGAGAACTCTGTATAACTTAACTGATAGATCAGCAATGTTGACATTTTTGTTTATATCAGAAGCAAGTTAGAGATAAGTAAGTAGGAACAACCAAGACACCTATGCTTTTGTTCACATTCCAGAGTGAACATGGAGCCTTTTGGATGAAAACTTTAAAAAGGAAAATGTGCTCCAAACAGTGCTGGTATTGAGCCATGACACCAGATTACTGCTATTCTGGGCAGATGCCCCCAAAAGCACATGCATCGTGCATGTCAAGTTTTCAGCAGCAGCTCGCTCGTTCCACAACCAGCCCCTTTTGGCCCACACTGACTAAAGTGGGTACAGAAGTTCAGCTACACTTAGCCATGGTCTTACTGTCTAGAAACAGTTCAGCAGCCCACACCACAGCCCATGACAATACCTGGGCCTGTGCTGGCTCTGAGGTCCTGGCCCTTTTCTCAGGCAGGGCTTCAAGGGGCACACAAGCTACAACACTCCTGTCCAATTCCAGGCATTCACTCAGTCCCTGTACAAGGTGGCAGTTGCGTATATTTTTCAGGAGAAATGTGGATACTGTTACACCAGTCTTCCCCTTAACACTTCATTCAAACATACTAAATACACTCTTCTACTTTTACAGTTGTCCATTTAGCATAAGCTAATTTTGCATATCTTCAGCTGTTCCACTGCTCTGAGATGTGGCTGGTTCTCCAACACCAGCATCTGCAGCACATACAGATCACTGACAAGCAGAACACATCACATGCAGCATGCTTCCTGCCCTGCAGGCAGTATCTAGTACTGCTGGTTTAGATGCATGCTTCTTTCTGAAGGGGCTGGAAAGGTACAGCTCTTCTATTTACCATTTGCTGGATCTGAAACTTCTGTACTTCTATGCTTGCATCACGTTGTCTTTGTTTCTTGGCTTCTTCTGTTTCCAGATAGATGCGGTTCTTTTCCATTAACGCGTGGCGTTCCTTTATACCTTCTGCTTTTTCCTCTCTCTCCTTCTCCAATTTCCTCTTCACCTGCATTTCACAAAACAGAAGTCAGCCAAACAGTCACCCCGCTACTCTGAGGAGCCATGTGTTGCAACCAGCCATTGTGCAGCCAGATCCAAAAGCAAGAACGATGCACTCCCCTACCAGCACTCTGATGTGCACAATCGTTGCAGCTGGCCAGCGTCCAGGCCCAGAGTTTCTGGCAGCACCAACAGATGTGCCCAACACCAGGTGGGAGAGAGGTCCCCAGGAAGGTGGCACCAGCCCCACCAGCTGTGATCTGGGCCAGGCTCCTCAGCTCCAGTAAGCAGGGCTGAGACTGGAGAGTGTGTGCACCAATCACCAACAATTACAGAGCCTTCCAACTCTTGCAAACAGTTCATGCCATGTACCACTTGCAACTTGCTTAAGGAGTTACAGAACTGTAGATGCTAAAGATGAGAGGCAGCTGCTAAGTGATAACACACACGCATGTCTCACTGACAGTTACTAATGCTAGAACCCACAATGTTTCTGAGAAGTATTCCTAAGTACATGGCAGAAAGAGGGACAAGAACAGGTAAGGTTTCTTACCACAGTGGCTCTGTATTTGGCAATAGATTCAAGTGCAGCCTTTTTTTTTTTTTTTGCTTCTCTCACTTTGTTTTTCACTTGGTATTCTTCTACCTCTGCAGCTGCTCGATCAAGACGATCATCTTCCATCCTCAATTCATCTGTGCAGTTAC
Source organism: Penelope pileata (assembly GCA_013396635.1). Classification (NCBI taxonomy): domain Eukaryota; kingdom Metazoa; phylum Chordata; class Aves; order Galliformes; family Cracidae; genus Penelope; species Penelope pileata. The sequence goes on from WBMW01005871.1 coordinate 2,102,431, forward strand.
TTGTTTATAAGCTTTGTCCTGATGCTCCTGAATGAGCCTGCAGCACAACATAAGCTACCATACCATACCAGCATATCTGATACATGGATTTACTACCTGAGGCATTTATCCAGCCAAAGCCAGCAGTCTTGTTTCCATCCTCTTATCATTTTCTTTTCCTTCCCGAATTTCTAACTGGTACAATTGGTCCAGCCTTTGTATTTCTTCCCCTTCTCTTTTGTTTTCCAGCTTGGCCAGCTCTGCCTGACACTTGTGCTCCTCTATCCTGAAACAGAAAAGGAATAGAATAAAAGGCCTGGGCACCTCCTGTCATAGGGAACAGATATGGATTCTGCACGGCAACAGGTACACTCAAAAATCGGATACTTTAAAGCGCGAGTAGAGCATTAGATTAAAATGGAATCATGTTTTTTAAAAGATAGCTACAAATCTATTGGCCTAACCTGAGTTTTAGCACAAAAAAGTACTTAGGAATTTCCCAATTAAGTTAACGGTAGCAAAAGCAAACACAACCAGCATGTGGACTCGAATAATAGGTTGCATTTGGTTAGCTTAATTGCTAGCCCGCTCGCTGTACAAGTTTGCCTTTGCCACTGGCACTCCTCCGAGCAGCACCACGGCACTGGTTTGGGCACAGAAACGGCCACCAGTCCATGCCGCGTGGGTGCATGAATCATTACGGGTGGGGGAAACAGCAGGAGCACCAAGTTGTGCTTAGGGAGAGGAGCCACTTGCTCTCAGCGCCAGCACATCGCTGTCTTTGTTTAGCTGTCTTGAACAGATACTGCCATCGGCAGGGAGAGGCGTTTCTGGAGCTGCAGAGCTGACTTAAAGCAGCGGTCCCACGTCCCCAGGCCGGCAGCAGCACCCGCGCTGTGTGCCCAGACCCGGCCCCGATCCCCGCCCCGGGAGGCCGCGAGGCCCCGACTCACTGCGCCAGCTGCTCCCTGGCCAAGGCCCGGCGTTCCACGTAGCGGCCGTGCTCCCGCCGCGCCGCGCCCGGCTGCTCGTGCTCCATCGCTGGCTCCTGCCGAGAGAGGAGAGAAACGGGTCCGAGGGAAAAACGGGCGTCCTCAGCCCTGCGGGCAGCAGCACGCCCGCTGCTTCCAGAGCGGGAACGGAGGCGGGCACCGCCCCGCCCTGGCCCAGGGAGCGCCTCAGCCCCGCCCGGAGGCGGAGAGCAGCGCTGCGGGCGGCGGCAGAGCGGGAACAACGGAGAAGGAGGCGGGAGGGAGCTGCCCTGACGGGCCGTGTGGGACACGGCCGCTCTGCTGCTGCGGGCCCGCACCCGGTAAGGGGCTGTGTCCCTCCCTTCGAGTTACATTGCGTCTGCTTTCTTCGGGTCGTGTTCCGGCTCCGTGGGCTGCCGGGCCTCTGGGGCGCACCTCTCTCTGCTCCGCGTGCGGCCTTTGGGAAGCGGTGTGTCCGCTCACAGCTGTGTGCAGGAAGCGGCTGAGCTCGGGCTGCTGTAGGGTGCAGAGCACCCGGGGGTGCGCTGCAGGGCCCCCGGCCCTGGGCAGCCTCCTCTCGTCCAGGCCCGCGCTTTCCCTCAGAGCCTGTTGCCATCAGAAGCCAGGCCCAGGTCTCTGAGGGCACACAAAGCACACGTTTTCCAAACTGAAGTATTATCGAGATCCTTTCTATGAAACTCTCCTAACGTTTTTAGAACTTGTGCCATCTCCCGGTTTGGCCGAGAGAGACGGACAGCTCAGGCCTGAAACAGCAGGATGTGTGCAGCAAAGCCACGCTCCGGGTTCTTGGGTGTTGGTTCTGGTGGACCCCAGAAGAGGGGGGGTATCCTGCTGAGAGCCCAGGGCACTCGCAGAGGAAGCCATAATAGGAAACCCTAACTCTGTCCGTGGCATGTAAAACACGATGGGAACATTTCAGCAAAGAAAGTTCACTCCGGGAGTGAGATGTGTATGTGCCTTTGGTGCTCGAGAGAAAGCCCCGAAGAGTTCCATGCTTGCTGAGAAATCCCAGAAACAATTCTAGATCTGAATTTGCCTACTGCAGATTGAGTCTTTGTTATTCCTTTTGAAGGAATGGTCCAACTATGCCGTTTCTTGTAGCTGTAGTATTTCTGCAGTAGCTATTTACAGCTACACTGGGGCTTCCTTGCTTTTTGGATGACCTTTTAAAGGCTGTGACCAAATCGCATTCATACTTTCATGTAACTACTTTACAGTAAGACATTAATTTTATGGAGGTGTAAACGTTACAGAAAATGAAGTACCGTCAGTTGTTCTTCCTTGCCCTGTAGATTCTGTGTTGTTTTTATATAGGCTAGTGAGTAACGTTTTGCACCCACATAGGGAATTTGTATCACATTCATATCCTGTAGGACTGACAAACCCAGGACAGTGAATTTTTAGGAAAAATAATAAAAATGTAACAGCAGTAGTGAGCCTTTGACTGGAATGGGTAATGATGACGGCCAAAATTATATATAATGCATTCCTCTCTCCAGTTTAATAAACTAACTTTTATTAAATACAAGTTAGTGACTTCTTAGAACATACTCAATTCTCTGGCATTTATTTTCTCAAATGGGCTTCCAGCTTCATAGCATATATTTAATGTAGATCCATTTATAGTTTTGACTCTGCCCATACGGTTCAAAAAGATCTATTTTTTTTAACCATACGAAAACTACTTCTGGCTTTCCTTGCTTGATAGTCTCAATGTTCTTTCATATTCTTAACTTCTTCAGCAGTAGTACAGCTACAAGGTAACTGGGTCTCATCCTGTGCTTGACAACTAGGATTTCCTCTGGAAAAGGGCCCACATCCAAGTCCTATTATATCTCTGGATGCTTTCAGGAGAGGATAGAGGTGATGTGTAGTTGTGGACTCTGATTCGATTACTTGCTTTGCATACTTCTGAAATTCACGCTCCCTGTGAAGTGCAATAAGCTCTGTCTGAGCCTTGTAGTCCAAGTCTGCTTGCTTCTCCTGCTGTTCTTTTGCCTTCTTTTCTGCCTGAGGAAGAAAAGGGAATAACAAAACTTAGTATTTCTTTCACAATGTAGTTGTCTGTTAAAACATAGAGCGTAAGCTTACAGGAGATCGAAGGCGATGGAAAGTAGCTGGTGCTTGTCAGATATCATCCCTCTCCAGTTCTGTCCCTGCTCACCCCACCACTAAGAACAAGGGTACACTGAATAGCTGAGTGAACATCAGCATTTGCTGCTGCTCTGTGGTGATCTGCCCAGAAGATACGAGGGCAGCAGCCAGACATAGTGACCGTGGACAGGAAGCAACGTGTCATTGCAAACCAGCCTTGACTGGTGCAAAACTCCTTGAGAGGAAAAGGTTTGTATAGGTAGTTCCCACACTGGGATAGTGACACCACAAAGAGTTGAATAATGGAGTCATCAGCTCAAGGGAAATTCAGTTGCAGAAGGGGGATCTGCATTCCCAAGTGGAGTTTCTTGAAGCCATATTTGCACTGTGCCAATCTCTTTCTTATCACCAGCCCTTCCTGGTAATCCTCCCTGACCTGGGCTGAGAAAGTCCAGAAGAGATTTCTGTTCCACTGCTCTGAGATGTGGCTGGTTCTCCAACACCAGCATCTGCAGCACATACAGATCACTGACAAGCAGAACACATCACATGCAGCATGCTTCCTGCCCTGCAGGCAGTATCTAGTACTGCTGGTTTAGATGCATGCTTCTTTCTGAAGGGGCTGGAAAGGTACAGCTCTTCTATTTACCATTTGCTGGATCTGAAACTTCTGTACTTCTATGCTCGCATCACGTTGTCTTTGTTTCTTGGCTTCTTCTGTTTCCAGATAGATGCGGTTCTTTTCCATTAACGCGTGGCGTTCCTTTATACCTTCTGCTTTTTCCTCTCTCTCCTTCTCCAATTTCCTCTTCACCTGCATTTCACAAAACAGAAGTCAGCCAAACAGTCACCCCGCTACTCTGAGGAGCCATGTGTTGCAACCAGCCATTGTGCAGCCAGATCCAAAAGCAAGAACGATGCACTCCCCTACCAGCACTCTGATGTGCACAATCGTTGCAGCTGGCCAGCGTCCAGGCCCAGAGTTTCTGGCAGCACCAACAGATGTGCCCAACACCAGGTGGGAGAGAGGTCCCCAGGAAGGTGGCACCAGCCCCACCAGCTGTGATCTGGGCCAGGCTCCTCAGCTCCAGTAAGCAGGGCTGAGACTGGAGAGTGTGTGCACCAATCACCAACAATTACAGAGCCTTCCAACTCTTGCAAACAGTTCATGCCATGTACCACTTGCAACTTGCTTAAGGAGTTACAGAACTGTAGATGCTAAAGATGAGAGGCAGCTGCTAAGTGATAACACACACGCATGTCTCACTGACAGTTACTAATGCTAGAACCCACAACGTTTCTGAGAAGTATTCCTAAGTACATGGCAGAAAGAGGGACAAGAACAGGTAAGGTTTCTTACCACAGTGGCTCTGTATTTGGCAATAGATTCAAGTGCAGCCTTTTTTTTTGCTTCTTTCTCCTTCTCTTCTTTTTCTCGTTCAGCTTCTTTTTTTGCAATGTCTCTAGCAATACGACCCTCTTCCATCTTCAGTGCTTCACCCATTTGGGCAGTTAATTGTCTAATGATTTTGTCCTGATGTTCCTGTGTTAGTCTGCAGAAGAACACAAGCTATCATAACATGCACCTACTCTACATGAAGCATTGCTTCTACCAAACCCAGCGATCCTGCTGCCAGTCATCTCTTCGTGCCACTCAGGCCCACCCCCACCTGACTTCTTGATCTCCTTGTGTTCCTCCTGTTGTATTTTTTAAAATTATCCGATTTAGCAAATAAGCACTCCCTATATGTTTGTCACACTATTTTTTGTTGCAATGATGAGCTGTTTCATTCGGGGTCTGCCCAGCATCTTGCTCTCAGGAGGGACACGGAGGAAGTACTGGCCAGAAGCGGGAACTGTTAAATTAACTCAGTGGCATCTTCATGCTGTACCTTCAGTGTTAAATCGGTCAATCTTACTAATAGCATTATTAATAACAATGTAATTAATAGAGGTGCCTAGTCAAGAGGTCAAATTCTTTTTCTTGATCTCTCTCAGAGAAGCATTGCTTATTTCCAAAAATGCTTTTAACAAGGATTTTAGTTGTCTTTAATTATTGAAAGAGTGGAGGTTTGGCAGGCCATAGGGACAGTCATTGTTCCCAACACACTGGAGTAGAGCTTTCAATGTTTGCAAACCTTTGTACTTTGAGGAGTGGGGAGATCACTCCCCCCTCCCCACAGACGTATTACAAATGAACTGGTGAAAGAATTTCCTTTTTGTCCCAAATTCTCTACTTCCCATGAGTAGCATTTAATTATAGAATAACTGTGGGTTTTGTTATGTCACCAGTGTGAAATATTTAAATATGAGAACTGTATAATTCTTAATTTAGATACATTTATACTCTAGCTTTGAACCTACCTACGCATTTCCGCTTCTTTCTCTTTCATCAGCTTGGCAATAGTTTGCTTTGCTTTAAAATGAACTCTAATTCGATCATCTTCTTCCATTTGTTTTTGTTCCTCCACTGCTTTGATTATTTTCTGGTTAGCTACATGCTCCTGCATAGGCAAAATGATCCTCATACAGCAGATGAAATTTACAGCATCTAGGCCTGGGTTAGCAACTTAAAAGAATGACTCTGTCTTCATGTTTCTTTCAAAGAGAGTGGAGAGGAAAGAGATTCTTAGTACTTCCTCTTCTGTTTCAAATGTGCATGAAGGGGAGATGATAGAAAAGAGAAAGAAGGGGAGTTAAGCATCAAACATGGGTTGGAGCTGCTTCTCTAAACCAATTCTCTGTAGTGCAGACAGAGATTATCCATTGCTCCCATCCACACACATGGGACAGGGGGATGTTGAGAGGAATGGGACTGTGCAACCCCCTCCAATTGTTTTCATCTTCACAGACTCAGACACTCCCTTTTCCTAACAAAAATGGGCATAAACAGAGTAGTATGTGGTACCTAAATCCAGTTTTCAAGTCAAAGAGAATATTGCTTGATGTCTAAAAAAAAGCAGAATTTTTCATCTGAGAGCAACAGGTGCTGATATTACCCCTTCAGACAAGAAAAGGGAGCTCCAGCCAAGGGGCCCTTATCCAAAGCAGACAGGAAAGACATGGCCTGCAACTAGTAACACAGGGGTCTGATTTAGCACACTGAAGCTATCAGCAAACCTCCTGTTGCCATTAGGCCCGTTCAGCTATATTAATGCTATTGTTTCACTCCAGGCAGCCAAAGCAAAGCAAGCATTTTGAACTCTCTGCTTTCTTGTTACTTACATGATACAGCCTCTGGCTTTCAACTTTTTCCTTCTGTTCCTTTTCCATTTCCTTTTGAAGTTCCAGTTGGTACAACTGGCACAATTTTTGTATTTCTTCTCCTTCTCTTTCCTCTTCTAGCTTGGCAAGATCTGCCTGATGCTTGCGTTCCTTTATTCTGAAACAAAAATAACAGGAGTTCAGTTACTGGGTTAGGGGCCACACAAAGTAATGAACAGATAAGAATTGTGCATGTCTGCAGGTACTTTAACACTCAAACTTCTGGTATTTTGAAATGAAGGTGCATAGAATGTCAGAGATAAAAACCAGCATCATTGTTTGTAATGGCAGCCCTCAGTCCTCCGACCAGAAATTAGCTGCATGGTATGTGCAGACAGATTGCGGATGACTGGTAACAAGACTGAGCTGGATCACCCATTAGCACCTCTGCATCCATAACGTTCTGGTCTGTCTCTCTGCAGCTGCCTCAGTGAGCAAGATTTCCCCAGTAAGTCCCACCTGCTTCTCTGTCTGGAGAACAGCTTAAACCAGTAGCGTTCTGCAGGGATTTATGTACTGGACCTGGAATATTTGAGACCAGATTTTGAACCTGTTGTCTGCATCAGGGAATCTGATTCCTGCTATCAGATCACCAGAGCCAGTCCTGTAGATAGTGCTGGTGACCCTTCCATAAGGTCTCTGGAGAAGCTGAGAGAGAGTGGAGGTAGCAGTGACAGGTTCTCTACAGAGAGTTTTGGCATCTGGTTATGGGCCAAGGGACAGTCTGTTTTAACCTCTTCCTTTTCTGGAACCAAATCTGAGCTAAAATACACTTTCAGGAACAAAATTGGAATAGTGATTTGATTAAAACCTATTGCAGCCTACCAGAGGTGACTGTACGTGCAGACTGTTGGCAGCTTTACGGCACTGCCTATCACAGCTTTTCCTTTTTGTGCAAGGTTTTTTGGAGCACTCTGGATTATTCTTTTTAAAACGTCACATTTATGAGACGAATCATTAGCAACTCTCTGTAAAAACTGTACAGAGTGCATTTGTGAGAAAAGAGTCTGAATAAATAATCCGTCAGAAGTAACCCGGCTTCACTGTCACTCACTGTTCCAGCTGATCCCTGGCCAGTGCCACTCGTTTCAGGTAACGCTGATGTGCCTTTTCCTGCTCTCTGCGAATAGCTTCTATGCGTTCACGCTCCGCTTCTTCATCCTTCTGTCTGTTAACATCAGACTTCAACTTTTTAAATTCAACTTGAGCGTCTCTTTCCTTTAGGACCTCAGTAAGTAGAAGGGCGCTCTACGAGAAAACAGTAGAAGTAATTTGTATGTTCAGAGTGTCTAAAGAAATTCAATACAATTTGAATTGAAAAATTCTAAGCTGTCAACCAACATGCAGCCCTTTCACTCTTTCGTTCTGGTAGTAGAGATAAGTCTTTGCTTGGTCAATAGCCTCCTTCCGTTTTGCTGCTTGGAACTGTGCTTCTTCCAAATCAAGTAACTTTCTTTCCTCCTCTTCCTTTTCTTCACGTAATTTTTTGGCTTTAAGCTTCCTTTGTGCCTGGCCCTACAATGTAGACAAAAATTCACTTTTTTAGAAATCACACTTAAAAATCACGGATTAAAAATGCGTAAACCATTCTGAAGTTTGGTGTACTCAATTATTTCTTTTTTAATTTTACTTCTAAGGTTTAATTTGAGAATTAAACTATTTATATGGAACTGAGTCAAAATATGTGTTTAAAAACAAATGTTAAACTAAGAGATTACACATAGAAATAGTGTGGTTGGCACATAGGAAAACGAATCCCCTAGTTCAGAAATGCACTCACTTAGTTTAGATCCTACACTTACCATAATGGTGTTGGTCCAGTTTTTCACGGCTGATTTGGAGCGTAAATGCATTTTTTCCCGTTCTTTCTTCTCGGCAAGGACGCGTGCTGCCTCCTTGCTCATGCTGCCCAGGTTGTCCCGCATCCTTTCCCACTCTCCTTTCGGCAGCACAATTACCTGATGAAGGTCTACTCCGTTTGGAAGAAAACATCCACCTAGGATGTGATCTTCTTCAAAACTGTGTAACGCTACGTGGAGGGGGAAAAGGATACTGCTGTTACTCGGAATCAGAAAACCCTCAGTTCAAACTGCGTCAGCATTTGGGCTCCTCCGCGCCCGGTGCTCAGGCCGCCTTCAGCACGCGGCTGCCGCCCTCCCGCTCGCACCAGGGGTCAGGCCGCGGGCTGCCCCTGCCTGAGGGCCCCGCAGCCCCGGCGGCACCGCGCAGCTCTGCTCCTCGCTCCAGCTGCGGGCTCGCTCCTGCGGGTTCGTTCCCGGGGAGAAAGACGGCCGGGCAGGAGCCGCCCGCCAGGGGACACCCCCAGCCCCAGCGTCGCGGCTCCGGCCCCTGCCCGGTGCCGCGCCCCCCACTCACGCGCCAGTCGCCGCCTCCCACGCGTGAGCCCGGACCCCGCCGCCGCCATGGCCGCAGCGGCGCCGCCGTGTGGACGCGCCGTTGCCGGGCAACGCGCCGGGATCACGTGACGGCGCGGAGCGGAGGTGGGCGGTGCTCGGGTAGGGGCAGCCGGAAGCGGCAGTTGGTGCCGCTGGCGGAGAGGTTTCGGCCTGGCCCGGCTGCCGATAGCCCTGCGCCTCGCTCAGCCCCCCCGGGCTCCGCGGCCGGGCGAGGGCCGTGGCTTGGTGCTCTTAACCCGGCTGCACGAGCGGCGGTGTTTCGTTGGCGGCCGCTTTTCCTCGGGCTCGGCGCGGCCCTGCCGGCAGCCGCTCGGCGGCGTTGGACTCTCCGAATGCCCCCGGGCTGCTCTGCCGGCCGGGGGGGCCCGGGGCTGTCGCCGCCCGCCCCAGCTCGGCCCCGCGTCCCCGCCGCTCTGCGTAGCGCTGCCCGTAGCTGCAGCGGCTGTCACGGCTCTCCCTGCTCAGGTGCTCCTCGCGTGATTCTTCTCTCCTGAGCGCAACAGGGCAGGGATCCATTAGTTTCACTGATAATTATTTCTTTTTTTTTCCTGCTTGTTTGGAAGCTATTCATGGACAGCTATGAAACTTCTGTTGGTTTTTGATTTTGACCACACAATTGTAGATGAGAACAGCGACACGTGGGTGGTGAGATGTGCCCCCAAGCAGCAGCTCCCACACGGGCTGCGGAGCTCCTGCCGGCCGGGGCACTGGACCGAGTACATGGGCAGGGTCCTCGCCTTCCTGGGGGACAGCGGCGTCCGAGAAGACGACATGAGAAGAACCATGACAGCAATCCCTTTCACCGCAGGCATGGAAGAGCTCCTGGGCTTCCTTGGCGAGAACAAAGCGTTTTTCGACTGCATCATCATTTCAGATTCTAACACGGTGTTCATCGACTGGATTTTAAAGGCTGCTGACTTCCACGCGGTGTTTGACGCAGTGTTCACGAACCCGGCAGTGTTCAGCAGCGCTGGCTGGCTGACCCTGCGGGACTTCCACGCTCACCATTGCCCAAAGTGCCCTAAAAACCTTTGCAAAAGGAAAGTTTTAAAAGAATTTCTTGATAAACAGTTGGAGAGAGGAGTGAGTTATCGGCAAGTTGTCTACATAGGTGATGGTGGGAATGACTTGTGTCCAGTTACCTTCCTGGGGAAAGACGATGTTGCTATGCCCAGGCACGGGTATACCTTAGAGAAAAAGATTGCTCAGCTCTCTCGAGATATGTGTCCTGTAGAGTGTTCCGTTCTGCTGTGGTCATCTGCTGTTGAAATTATGTCTTATCTGAAGCTGCTTATAAAAGAATAATTCAAATGATCAAAGGAAGCTGATAGATCTCTTTTTCTTCCTGGGAGAGAAACACTGCATGCACGATAAAACACACAAAAACTGGTATTTTATCTGAACTTATGTTTTCTAAACAAAACTGTATGTTCTATTTTGGCAATAGTTGGAAAGTGATGTTACAATGGCTTCTGGCACAGTACGTGTTCCAACTTCGGTGGGGCGGCAGGGGGGCTGCAGGGGGAATTGCCACTGCTCTTGGTCCTCTCCTCCTGCCCTAGCCTCTACTGACTGCGTAAGTGATGTTCTGTGTGCTTAGGGGAAGGAATAGGATTAGTGCACAAAAGAAGGAAATATTTATAAAGAATTTATATGCTTGACACACCAGGAACACGGTTCTGGAACTGCTGGCTTGCAATGCTGCTTTAATCAGGATAAATGTTTCCTTTGTAAATGATTTGGTATGTCTCTAATCTTGTTTGATCAGAAGATACATTTATATTTTTAATATACTGAATATTTTACCAAATTCCTTTTTAATAGTTTGTATTAAACACACTGAGAAAAGCAACACATGATCTGTGCAATATGATGTATCCAGTTCTTGTCAGGGCCTGGAGTGACTGAGCACAAGCACGTCTGGAAAAGGCCATTTATTTTGTTGCTCAGACCCCTCCTGAAGAGGGGGAGGAACGGTGCTGCTCTGTTGGAAGGAAAGCCACTCTGCCATTCCCCTGGGCACGCACCGCTGCCGCTCCGCACGGAGCCGGCGCTGCTCAGAGCTCCTGTGCTGCCAGCTGGGGCTCTGCCCGGAGCTCTTCTCTCTCAGGGTTTCTGCTGCCCACAGAACGGTGTGGGTGGGTATGCACCTTCACCCCAGTGCCATCTATTCACTCTTGTCTATCTGCATTGTATAATCCTCTCCTACAGGCTGTAAGGGAACATCTGTGCTCACTTCAACTTCTTAATGAAATTTGGCTGTGCTTAAATAAGGAATCATTTGTGAGCATGCAGCCTTCCTCACTCATAGTGCAGTGAGCCCTAAGACCTGTGCTATGCATACAGAGATACTTAAGTCTCATTAAAGTTGAATGATGTGTTTTCATGTTAAATGTTTTCTTTCTTAGTCTCCCCAAAGATCTCAAATGATGCCATAGATCTCAAATGATCTGGTATTAAACTGTTGTCTGTTTCAGCCTCCAGTGCCTTAGTAGCTAAGAAATTAGCCTCACTTCTGCTGTAATTTGGTTGCAAATATCTGAGATGTAGCTCAGCAGCCTGCAGTTGCTGTAGCTTTCTTCTTCTGCATTGTCTTTACTGTGTTTTTTTTTTTAAACTAATATTTGATGTCACTACCTGCTTTTTTTAAGTTAAAGGTTTTCTGAATTGGTCTTCTCTGTTTTGAGGAACATAAAGTATAGATAAAGATTTTCCTTGAGTACTACCTTACAAATAGTCTGGGATTTAGCCCCTCATCTATTTTTACTAATTAAAAAAGTTTGCAGTTTTGCAAAAGAAGACAAGAAATTGCTTTGGACAGGTTCTTCACAATCCCAGGCAAGATATTCTAGGTCTTAACAACAAGCATACAAAAATTTTTCACAAAAGTTTTCAACTCACACAATCAAGGTCAGCAATCTTCCACCAAAGTAATACTCCTCCAAGGAGTAGTCAGTCCCTAAGAAAGGGGGGGGGATGCTTTTCTCCGTGGCTGTCCCTTAAGTGAGCCCAGGGCAGCCCCACCCTGGGTCCAGCCCTTCCCATCAGGTGAGGGGCACAGGTGCCAACAGTTTGCCTGTGCTCCCCAGGCAGCCACAGCCTTTCACCAGGTGCTCAGTCACCAGTTCAGGCTGTGACCTAACATTTCCCCTACAGTTGCTTAGAACAGTTTGTTGTCTAAGGTGTCTCAAATAACATGTGGGTTCTCTCTCAGGAGTACAGCTCTCATGGTGGATGGCTGGCAGCTGCCTGAGATGTTCGTACTAGGGAGCTCACCCTGCTGTCTCGTGCAGGGGCTCAGAGACAGCGTCTGGCTAACTGAAGGGTCTCAAGTTGTGACAGTTCTAAGTTTTCTCATTTGTGGGCTGTACAAAAGAATGGTAATGAATATTGTGTGGTTGCTCTTTTTTAAGTTGTGTATCTCCTTCATTCTAGATACGGTGCTAAAGGTTGCAAGTACTGTGCTTTCCTTAACTTAGTTGTAAGACAGCTGGCTTTCAGTTTGTCTGCAGATCTCAGTTATGGCTTGTTTTAAAAACAAACTAGCAAACCAACCACCTGGTGTACTAACAATGGCTCCTTGTTTTCTTCCACTTATAGTTATTCTTTTAACCTTAGGAACCTTAGTTTGTAGTTTGCTGTGTCGCTGAGCCATTGAGCAAGAAGTTCATCTTCATGCTGAAAAAGGAATTTTTTTGGTGTTTGTTAAGAGTACAGAAGCAGAAGAGGAGAACAGATTAAGTGACTAATTGAAAACATTGGCTGTTAGGATCCAATCACTTCAAGGAGAGCTGATGCTATTTGCTGGGCAAAGTGCATGTTGGAGACAGACAGAACTTTTCCATTCCAGTAGGTAAGCCATTAAGCAATTAATGAGGCCTTCCCCCTCCCATCTTAATAAAAGAGATCACTTTTCTGAAGCACCACAATTACTTTTTTTTTTTTTTTCCCCACTTTTGAGTATAAGGGAGGAGAGGTAGGTATCTCAGGTAACAGCCAGAAGAGGAAAGGAGAAGGTGGAGCAGGTCCTTGAAGGGGTGCAGGTTCAGTATGTGGTGTTGCTGACCTGCCTTGCTGGGTTTTCTGGGGAATTGTGGTGGCTTAGAGGTTATAGAACGTGTAATGGGAGGCTCCTGTGTGTATGGAGTTTTTCTGTGCGGTGACAGGCCTGCTATCGCACACCAGCTACTACGGGAAGTATGGAGCTGTAATCCTATACCCTGACCTTATATGTTAGTGGGTTGGCCAAGAGCTGGGAGAAGTTCATGGTTGTCCATAGGCAGCTGATGAAATGGAAAGTAAAAAACAGCAGCAAAACAAAGCTGTTGGCTTGGAGATGTATAAACAGAGTCAGGGCCCTAAAAGGGAATGCTTCAGAAAAAAGTGGAGCGAGTAATGTAGCTGTGGGACAGGCTCTGGTGAGATAGCGGGCTGGGCTGGTTCCTGGGCTGTATTACACCACAAAGCTCTGCTTCTTGGGCTGACAGTGCATTGAGAGTAGTTGAAAAAAGTAAAGGCAAAGATACGTGAAGGATTTGTTGGGTATTTTTGGATCAGCTTGTTCACATCCTGTGCTGCTACATAAAGGCCACGGGCAAGTGTGAGTCCTGCTGTGCCGTCTGCATGGAGGAGGGATGGAGGGGGATGTCCATATATGACTTCCCACTCTGATTCCTTCTTTAATTCATGCTTCAGTGGGAATCAGAGAGGAAGTATCAACAGTAATTAAAAAATTAAAAAAAAAAAGAGATTTTAAATCCTTACGGAGCAGGAGCTCTCCTGTTTCCCCTTTGGGTGTGCAGGCACTTCTTCCTGGGCAATCTGCCTATAAATCGGAGGCAGCACACTCTTGATAGCACATTAGCCAGCGCAGTTTGTGACTGTCCTTTGTTCCCTGCAGACATGCAGGTGTCTGAGATGAGCTCTGCCTGCCCCTGGCCAATCCCCTCCCTGGGGACATCCCGGGACCTTGCTGCCCTTCCCTGCATCGCTCCTGGTAGGCTGCCGGAGGCTCTCAGAGGCACTCTGGCTTTGTTGTGTGGCCGGGTGCCACCAGGCTGGTGACGCTCCCCGAGCATCTGTCCCTAATAGGGCCGGCAGCCGCGGGGCCGTATGTCATCGCTGCCATAAGCCTTCCCCCTCCCCCGGGCGCTGGGGAGCTGCGGGGCGGCAGCGGCTCAGACTCCCCGCCCTGCAGCCGGGGGCTGCTGACCCTGCGGAGGGGCCCCCACCGGGTGAGTGCCGGCGCGGCTTTGTGCGGCGGCGGCGATGGCCCTGCCCGGGCAGGAGGACTACGCGTTCGCCTACCGCGACTCGCCGCACCCCGCGCGCCTGCTGGACGCGTTCCGGGCGTTCTACCTGGACGGGCTGTTCACCGACATCGCGCTGCAGGCTGCCTCGGGGGTCCTGCTGCACTGCCACAGAGCCGTCCTGGCGGCTTGCAGCAGTTATTTCAGAGCCATGTTCACAGCCGATATGAAAGAGAAATCTAAAAACCAGATCAGGCTTCCTGAGCTCAGCCATGCCGTGCTGGAAGCCCTTGTGAATTATGCGTACACCTCCCAGATCCAAATAACAAAGAGAAACGTGCAAAGCCTGCTGCAGGCAGCCGATCTCCTCCAGTTTGTGTCTGTCAAGAGAGCCTGCGAGCAGTTTCTGGTCAGGCACCTGGATGCTGACAACTGCCTCGGGATGCACGCCTTCGCTGAGCACCACCATTGCCCAGAGTTGGAAAAGGAGTCCCGGAGGATGCTGCTGTCACAGTTTGAAGAAGTGTGGAAGCAGGAGGAGTTCCTGGACATCAGCAAGGAGAAGCTGGCTTTCATCCTCTCCAGAGAGAACCTCAACGTCTGGAAAGAAGAGGCAGCTGTTGGAGCTGTCGTTAGGTGGGTCGCACACAACGTGGAGGAAAGAATTGAAGACATCTACGAACTGCTGAGCTGCATCAAACTAGACCTAGATAACATGTACCTGAGGTCAGCTTTAAGCCTTCAAAAAAAATGCCGACTTAATGATAATAAGATAAAGTCCCTCGTATACAACGCCCTGAACCCCAGTCCCAAAGGCCTTTCCAAAAGACCAACAGCCGCCATGTATGTGGTAGGAGGCTATTACTGGCATCCCTTATCAGAAGTGCACGTCTGGGACCCTTTAACCAACACATGGCTCCAGGGAGCAGAAATGCCGGATCACACCCGAGAGAGCTATGGGGTCACGAGCTTGGGGCCGGACATATACGTGACAGGAGGCTACAGAACGGAGAGCATCGAAGCCCTGGATACTGTGTGGATATACAACAGCGAGCGGGATGAGTGGGCCGAGGGCTGCCCCATGCTCGATGCGAGGTACTACCACTGCGCTGTGTCCCTGAGCGGCTGCATCTACGCGTTGGGTGGCTACCGGAAGGGAGCCCCGGTGCACGAAGCTGAGTTCTATGATCCTTTAAAAAAGAAATGGGTTCCTATTGCAAACATGATCAAAGGTATGTAAGCTCTTGTTTGGGGGCAGCCTCGATGTTGGCCCTCTCATGTTTGCCACTGGGAAGTGCCGCAGGCGCATTCAGGGCTTGATACAAGTGCCAGTGAAGTTGGTGGGGATCGTCCCGTTGATGTTGGTGGGCTTTGGTTCAGGTCTTCAGAGGCCAAATTGCTGCTAACGCCCAAATGCTGCATTGGGCTGTGCCACAGGGCACAGGGAGAACAAGCAATGGCAGCCTCATTCAATTCTGTCTTCCTTCAAGAGCTAAATTTCTGTTCAAATTGGAAAGAAGTTAGAAAGCGACCTGGGAGTAGAGTCTATTCAGCAGGTCCTCAAAAAATGAGCTCCAATAAAGGGATTGGGTTATTTTGGTATACGACCGGATTATTTTTTGCACAGTTATTTATAAGTATGTCTTTATTTAAAAACTTCTTGCATGCAGCTTTCTCATATTTCAGCGTATCATCTGTTCGGGACCCTTAGTTAAATCTGTAGAGTGGGGATAATGAAAAGCACTGATACCTATTTTCAGCAGCCAAAATAGTGACCTATTAAAAACACATGAATTTGGATCACAACCTAACTAAAGGATATTGTTTTGTTATAAAATTTATAAACAATCGTACATCTTATACATTTTTATAACTTAATGTAATTATTATACATTTTTATAACTTCATGCAATTATTTACAATTACTTAAAATATTTTATTGTAAGTTGGTGCAACAGTATTTTTTTTTTTCAGAGATTTTGAGGTATCTAACGGGAAGAACACTTATGCTCATGCCACTGTTTCTGTGATCATACATTTCACATACACACTACGATTATTCTTTTTTAGAGACATAAATGCTACACTAGTACTGTGAGCCTTCGCACGTTCTGTGTGGATATTTGGGCCCATTTTCTGCATGAAACTTTTTAGGTGCTTAAAAACACACTACCTTGCTCGTTTTTGTCCATTTCATCTTGCAAACCCCTGGTTTTATTTTTGTTTTTTTCTCCTGGAGACAGAGCTATCATGGCTACATTCCATCTGTGTCCTTGTTTGTATAATAGTGTTGTTCATAGTATGAGAAAGACTAAAAATATCAGGAAAAATACCCTGAGACGCTGCGTAATCTCAGCTCCCATTGACTTTGTCCTTGCCACGTATCTGACACAAATCACTCAGTGAAATATTGGAAGGGATTCCCTATTCCAAAGCCGATGTTACTGTGCCCTGAGTGACTGCATAAGGATGATATGAATTTTTTTTTTTTATGGCTGTGTTACATGCAATACATGTCAGTTACTACAATTTTATTAATTGTTCATGATTTACCCTGCTAAAATAAGGTGTCTTGACAGTTCATTTAATTTCACATTCATTTGAACACTGGCAAACATCATTTAATCCTAAAATACTAATTAAGAAGTCATTTGAATTGGGGTCACTGGTGGAAGTGCCGTTGGGTGCTGCATGCAGCCTGAAGGTGTGTTGTGCCTGTCGCACTGTGCAGGTGTGGGGAATGCCACCGCCTGCGTCCTGCACGAAGTCATCTACGTGACCGGCGGTCACTACGGCTACAGGGGCAGCTGCACCTACGATAAAATCCAGAGGTACCATTCGGGCAGCAATGAGTGGAGCATAGTCACCACAAGTCCACATCCAGGTAAACAACTTCTGTCCTGTCATTTCTTGGCTCCTACCTGGGAGCCACTGAAGAGCTTCTGACGTGTTCTTAATAAAAGGAAGAAAGCTGGCAGGGCAGTGAGGTCCAGAGTGGATGCTTGTCCCCAGAGGACCACCTGCCAGGCTCTGAGAAGGGAAGGCTCTTCTCAAGAGTCTGTTGTATGGAAATCACTGCATAAATTTTCATAGCAAGCTAACTTTCCATAAAATCTGTCTACTCATGGGCATTTGGCAAAGACACGACACATAAATTTTAGAAGTTTTCTTTCTGCATTTGGTAACAATAAGTTTCTAAAGAGATCCTTACTGAATACTGGTGCTCACCTATGTGCGTTCTCTGACACCTTGGGCTTGCACTGACCAAGGGCAGCAGAAATCCCTGGGGTGTCTCCTCAGCTCAGTGAAGAACCCCAGCTGTCCTCAGTGTGCCCAGGGTTCGTCATGTAGCTGCAGTTTAAGGTAACGTTACCGCGCTGAGTTGAACCATGTTCCTTTCTTTCTGAAGAATATGGATTGTGTTCAATCACGTTACAAAACAAGATCTATTTTGTGGGTGGCCAGACGACGATCACGGACTGCTACGACCCAGAGCAGAACGAGTGGAAGCAGATGGCTCACATGTTGGAACGCAGAATGGAGTGTGGCGCGGTGGTGATGAACGGGTGCATCTATGTGACAGGAGGATATTCCTACTCAAAAGGAACATATCTGCAGAGTATTGAGAAATACAACCCTGACCTGAACACGTGGGAAGCAGTAGGTAACCTGCCCAGCCCCATGCGCTCACATGGCTGTGTCTGTGTGTATAATGTGTGAGCATCGGATTCCCATAGTGCTGGCAGAGAACTGCAGGTGCAGTATTCCTGATGGCACTGATTGCCTCGTGGATGAGATGTCTAATACAGTCTCTTAGTGCACATTCATTAAGAACTGTACAACTTGTCTTTGTTTTAAATGATTTAGAAGTGTAAATATGGGTCAAAATACGGACTTTTCAGTCCAAAAAGTCACAAAAGTTTTTAGGTGGCTCCAGCAATACTTTGTGCAGCTCTACTGGAACTACTGTGAAAAGCAGATTTGTTTTCATCAGTCACTGGGTGGAACTGTAACTTGGTGCTAAGCTAAGCAAAACCAAAGTACTTGGCCTTTCTGTGGGGTACCAGGCTTAGGATGAGCTCTTTGATAGCTGCAGAAATGCTCCATTGCCACATGCTGGGTGTGTGGGGCACACACAGCAACGTCACTGGGAGAGCTGGGTTACCACGGCCAGGAACAGGGCAGCTGCAGGGCCCCTCTAAATCCACCCCCAGACACCAGAGTGGAGAAGAGCACATGCAGGGACAGGGGGAAGGAATACCCTCTGGTAGCCCAGGAGCACAAACAGAACGGGCACACCAGAGCTCTGCATGGCATTGCAGTGGGATTTTGAGGTGATTTTGTGGGTATTTATTGACTGATTTATTTACTTATTCATTCAAAGAAAAGCCTTACTATGGTAACTGTTTCTGAAATCACATTTAATGTGTGTGTCTTCCTGGAAGGGAGGGAGGTGCAGGACCAGGCCGACCAGGACCCCTCAGCTGCTGCAGGGCCACGTGCGGTCTGACAGAGGTGATCCAAACAAAGAGTGAGATGGGGGAACGAGAGGCTCCCTCCTCCCACATAGGCTCTGCAGCCCCGCTTATAAAATGGCGGCAGAAGCAGCTGCCTGACACTGGTACGGGAGGGGGGGACAGCGCGGGGCTGTGACAGTGCGGAGTGGGAGCTCCCAGCACTGCCTCCTGGAAGGAAGCCTTGGGTTTGTTGGGTTTGTCAGATGTGATCCAGGGAGCTTTCCAGGCAAGTGAGCCCAGAGTTCATACTATTTCTTAATTGTGAGCATTTTCAATGGTTTTTTTTTTTCTTTTTTCATTTCACATTTTTAACCTGTTCTCCCCTGTGCTTGCTGGTGGCAGTTCAGGCTCAGCTCTGAACACTGATGTGGAACTCTGTGGTGTGTGTACAGCTCTTGTTTCGGTGTCTGTGCCACCTTGCTGTGTCAGAGGCTCATGCATGTGCCTCAGCACTCTGCCTTGTTACCCATCCCAGCTACTGGGGGATCCAGCTGGGGCTGGGTTACAGGCTTTGAGATGTAACAAGGCCTGAGGAACTGAGCCCTGCTGCTGTTTGAAGTGCACCAGCCCAGCAAATTAGCAAAAGAGCTAAAGACTGTTGCTCCTGGAATCTCCACAGCAGAGAGTCATTAAAAGCCAGGTGGGAGTGTGAAGGACACCACAGCAGCTGAAGGTGATCTTCATAATGAGCAGAACTGCAGCCAGCTCAGCCTGTGCATGTTTTGGCTCAGGGCAAAGCTCCATGTTTGCTGGAAAACACGGGGAGCGGAGCAGCTGTGTGTAGCTGTGCTGGGGTCCTCTGGCCCATCCCCTGCCCTGGGGGCTGCAGCCAGGTGAGGGGCACAGGGGCCCAGGGTGACAAAGCCCCCAGCATCGTCCCCTCAGTCCTGGGACACCGCAACGCTGTGCCTGAGAGCTGGGAGAGGTGAGGGAAGGCCCTCAGTGCTCGTGGGCCGGGGGAGTGCATGCTGCCATGCCCCATGCTGAGCTCCTCTGCGTTCTGCTCAGGGCCTCAGTTCCAAATTTCTTAGGGATTTTTGAATGCCTTGGAATAAATGGGTTGTAGAAGTTCCAAGACCTAATGTGTAGTGGTGCTATTTCCTGTGGCACCCCAGGGGCCCATTCCAGGAGCACAGAGGTGCAGGGTGCTCCTGCCCTGGGGCAGAGACCCTTCTGCGGTTCCACTGCGATGGAGGAAGCGGCAGTCGCGAGCTCAGCGCTATTTATCGACGTTTGCATTCACGATGCGCATATTTGTGGCACTGCAGATGTCTGCGACGCGAATGCATCTAAGAGAACGTTTAATAATATTTAACAAATGCAGACACGACAGAAAGCAGTAACCAGCACCGAAAGCGCAGCTCCCGGCCCGCCATGGCGGCCCCGCTCCGCCCCGGAAGCGGCGCAGCGGGGGCTGCTGGGTGGCGCGGCGCCGCCTGCGGCCCTTAAAGCGGCGGAGCG
>WBMW01005872.1:0-30898 GCA_013396635.1 Penelope pileata
TTCTGTGATTCTGTGATCTCACTATTACTGCCAGGCACATTAAAATTCCATCAAAGGGAACCTGGGAATTTGCAGTGGTGTATAATTTAACTCTGTCACTGATTGTGTTTTGTGTGCCTATAACCAACATGTGAGGTCTTTGAATAAGGGACTATGAGATACAGACCAGTATTAGAAACCAGAAGGATTATCCCTGAAGCACTATAGAAAGAGATTTATAGACCCTTTGCAAGATTCATAAGCCCTCATTCCTCTTTAGACTCTCTCACTTTCCTTCCTAACATAATTAAGAGAAGATCTGTGGCTTTGTTTAGAATTGTTATTTGCTCTTTGTTTCTGTAAAAATGCTATCACATCCAGCAAGAAATAAAATATGAAATGTTTTGAATAGGACATTATAGTCTATTCTTCTATTATGATCCACTAAAGAAGAAATTTCTGTTTGTATACAAAAATAGTCTGGCATTTTCTTACTTCTTTCCTGGACGTAGAGAGTGTTAAAATAAATGCATGAACCACAGGGAATAAGGTCTGCAGGAAATGGAGGTAGCTGGAACATAACAGGTGCGTTTTTCTCTAGTATAACCCACATCTTCCTACTTAGCCTTACTTTCATAACATACAATCCTCTTGACTCAGACTAGTTGCAGCAGGTGTCTGGGACTTGCAGCATCATCTCCCAGGGGTTTCAGGCAGAAGAAAAAAGGCTTAAAGCCTCCAGGGCTGTTTTATAGGAGAAGTCAGAGTAAATGATCACACTAGTCTCTTTTGACCATAAGATCTATGAAGCTTTGAAACTGTTCCTTAACATCTCCCAGCATCTCTTCATTTTCCCAGGATATCCTCCACAGCATAGGGAGTGCTATAATATTGTGATCTCCCTGAGGAGCATCACAGTCTAATGATCAAAAGAGGGCAAAATTGGAGGAAAATTTTGGAAACCTTATGAAGAGCATGAAAATGAGTTAAGATGTATAAACTATTTAAAAGATTCCATTGCACTGGCCTTCTTGTGACTTCTTTATTTTGTTGGAAAGCTATTATTTCTGTGATCTGCCACGAGGAATCATTGGGGCATCACTAGAAGTTCTCTGCCTTCCTACCTCCTCAACAGTAAATGCAACGGGTTTCTTTCAGTGCTCATGTCTGAAGTTCTCTCTACAAAGCTGGTATTGGGACTGGCACTGTTTAACAACTTTGTTGGCATCATGGACAGTGGGACTGAGTGTACCCTCAAAAAATTTGCCAATGATACCAAACTGTGTGGTGTGGTCAACATGCTGGATGCCATCCAGGGGGACCTTGAAAGGCATGAGAGATGGGCTCATGAGAACCTCACGAAGATCTACAAGTCCAAGTGTAAGGTTCTGCACTGGAGCTAGGCAATCCCAAGCACATATGTAGGCAGGGCAGAAACAGACTGAGAGCAGCCCTGATGAGATGGAGTTGGGGGTGTTGGTTGATGAGATGCTCAACATGAGCTGGCAGTGTGCGCTTGCAGTCCAGAATGCCAATCATGTCTTGGGCTGCAGCCAAAGAATCATGACCAACAGGTTGAGAGAAGTGATTCTGTCCCTCTGCTCCACTCTTGTCATACTGCAACAAGTATACACTCCAGTCATACAGTGACCATGAAGTACTGTGTTCAGCTCTGGGGCTCCAGCATAAGAAGGACATGGGCCTGTTGGAGTGTGCCCAGAGGAGGGCCACAAGGATGATCAGAGGGCTGAAGCACTTCTCCAATGAAGAAAGGCTGAGAGAGTTGAGACTGTTCAGCCTAGAGAAGAGAAGGATCCAGGGAGACATTACAGCAGCCTTCTAGTACCTAAAGGGGGTCTACAGGAAAGATGGAGAGTGAGCTTTATTAGTGTGCATAGTGATAGGGGTAATGGCTTTAAGCTAAAAGAGTTTAGATTTTGATTAGTTACAAGGAAGAATTTTTTTACTCAGAGGGTGATGAGACATAGTAAGAGGTTGCCCAGAGAAGTTGTGAGTGTCCCATCCTTGAAAGTGTTCAAGACCAAGCTGGATGGGGCTTTGGGCAACCTGATCTAGTGGGAGAAGACCCTGCCCACAGCAGGGGATTGGAAGTAGGTGATCTTGAAGGGTCCTTCCAACCCAAACTGTTCATTGATTCTATGATTATTTGAATCTCTGGATACCACAGGCTTAACTAATTTTTCACTCAGTGATGGTTGACAAGAGGTTTTCAGGTTGACATTCGGATACTATGTGTTTGACTTAAAAAAAAAAATTATTTTATGAAAAAAAACAGAGAAAATACTCTTTCTGTGAAACTCACTTTTGTAGAAAATTTCATCAATTTAAGCATGTTTCTATAAACAGTTTTCTATGGAGAATTGTTTCAGAGATCTTCCCTTTTTGCTTATTATTACATTACTATAAATAATGCAGACTTTTTTTTTTAACTAGGCTGTGTTTATTTTTCTATTACAGTAGCCTTATCAAGGAAATTTTGCATAAAAAAGGAATGATAAAGTTAAACTTTATGGAGAATTAAGCTGATATGAAGTATTCTGAACACTAGTCCTTTGACAAATAACTCATCATAAAAAGAGACCGTTGCTATGATACTATACCCAATGTCATCAAAATAAAGTGGGGAGACTTTCTTCTGTGTGTGTGTTTTTTATACTTTAAACAAAAATGCTGATTGATGAACATAACAGATTATGAACACTAGTATCAAAGATACCTGGTATATTAAAGACTGAGTGGAACATTCAATTTCACATTGTAAAGCCCATCAAAGTGTGTCACAAGAAATAAATGGCCACAAGTCTGTTTGAACAGAAGAGCACAAACATGCAGCTCAGAAGTGAGTTGCGAATACAAGCCAGAGAGACAGAAAGGAAAGAATGAGCAGATTTTGAAGCAGAGGTGATGGAGGTGTGAAGCCATTTCATTCTGCTGGAATGAGAGACAACAAAAACCGTGAGGAAGAAAAGTGACCATAAATGGGTGCTGACTTAGTTTTCTGATTTGGAATGCCTATCTAGTTGAAATAATAAAAATAAAACACACATACACAGAAAAAAAGTAAAGAAATGTACAGAACTGAAGTCACAACAGATCTACAGGCAAAATTATGAGCCTGTTAAGTCAGCAGTAAAACTCTCCTCAACTAGAAGAGACTGTTCTGGTTTCAGCCGGCAGGACGGGAAACCCCACACAGCCGTTCGCTCACCCCCCCCCTCCTCCCAGCTGGGATGGGGGAGAGANCTCTGATGGTCTTCTATGCATTATCCAGTCAAATAAAGTGTCCACAGTTCTCCAGGTTATTCAGGTATCCATGCTATTGATTTCAGAGCAGTTTTACCTTGAAGAGTCTGGGCCTACAGTCAGAGCAGAACACATTTCACAAAGGAAATCAGCTTTCATGACAAATTTTCTACTCTGCCTGAGGAGGAGTGCAAAGGTATTCTCTCCTAATTAAAATATGAATGCTGTCATCTGATGATCTTCCTTGTGAGAAATAACAAGCTCACTAATTAAATGTGCGATT
Organism: Penelope pileata; assembly: GCA_013396635.1. Lineage (NCBI taxonomy): Eukaryota > Metazoa > Chordata > Aves > Galliformes > Cracidae > Penelope > Penelope pileata. Next base: position 3,527 of record WBMW01005872.1, read on the forward strand.
TCTTGATATTTAAACAGGTCAATTTTTTTTTTTCAATGTGTCTGATCATTTATTTGAGGTGCTTCTTACAGGCATGTTTATTATACTAACCATAATTAATAACCACCACAACAGACCCTTCTAAAACCCAAAGGTGAATAATGCAGTTTTGTCCTTTTGTTCAACTGAAGTTATTTTAAAATAGACAATAACTATAATTAATTATAGGATAGAGATTTTATTCTTTTAAAATCTTAATTATCTTTCCAAGCTTCCCACTTTTGCCTTCTGATATCCATCTTTCATAAAGTCACCTCTTCATTCCTCTTGGTTTTAATGAATAAAATGTTATTGCATAAAACTTCAACATGGCAAGACATTCAGACTTTACTTTGCCAATGTTAGACTTGAAAAGACTGCTGATGCAGATAGGTTGTAAGCTGTGATATTGACAAAAATGAAGACCCATGGGCATAGACACAGACTGACTTTTAAAAGCTTGTATGGTTCTCAGAACAGTAACAGCTGAACATAGACCATGGTGGGCTTTTTTGTTGTTGTTGTTGTTGTTGTTGTTTCAAGTTCTTTGTTCCACAGATTTTTATTTATTTACTTTATTTATTTTATTTATTATTTTATTTATTTATTTTATTTATTTTAAATTTCCTTTATTCTGTGTAGGATTGAAGAATACACATTTCCAAATATTCTATGAGTCAAAATTTTTAAAGTATTCCTCTTTGGAAAGAACAAGCCCACTCCTTATGAATTTGGCAAGTTATCCATCAAATCTAAATTTCCTATTTCTTAATAGTTATTAAGAAGCATGAGAAAATTGTATGACTTACAGCTTTAAATTGTTTGAACTAGGCAATGACCTTTCTTGACAGCTCTCTAAAGACAATCTGGCATTTATTATCATCTGCTTTGTGAGTCTACAGTATGATTTAATTTCTCTGATCTTTCTGTTAAAAAAAAATATATAGTTGTATGCTGCTTTATTGCTTTGGTATGACTTGGGTTGTTTCTTCCCCCCAGTGAGATGTCTGCCGGGGGGTTGACTTGTTAGCTTTATATTTATGCTGAGGTTTTTTACGAGGTTACAGTGCACTGTTTGTTCCCGTCCTGCAGGAACAGTTCACAGTTCTCAGACAAGCAAAGTAATTGCAGTCAGCAATTGTTTGAGGACATATACCAGCTTACGAACTGCAGCAGTGAGAAACAGATATACCACCTGTTTAGAGAGCTAGGGCAATAACCTCTTAAACTGCACCAGTGAGAAACAGCAAAAGTATGTCAGTGCTCTCAGAAATTATAACTTTCTATGACTAAGGTCAATAGTTGACTAATATAGTGCCGAACAAATTGTTTAGAAACAAATAATGCTTTTTCTTAATTTTTAATTCCATATTTTTCAGTGTGATAATAGATTGAATATTTTGCATCTCTGATATGTCTCGAAAGCAATCACAACAGCAACAGCATCTAGAAGGTAGCTCAGCTCACTTCACTGTGTCAGAGACTTACAACAGAAATAGCGTTCAAGGTTCTATTAAAAATAAAAATTTCTAGCTTGAAATACTCAGCTTATAGAAGACTTTCATTAAAACTGAGGGGGCTTTTTTTTTTTTTTTTTGTCTTTCTACATTTGGGGAAGAATATTTTTCCAGGACACAAAAGGCAGGTGGAGTGTAATGGGGTGAGGGTTATCAATGAGATGAAAAATTCTCCGCAATAATACTTTGAAAGAAAACTCTTTGCATTGTAGAAAATGTTAATCCTCGGGTTTAATGTAGAAATTTACTGATGATATATTATATAGCCAGTAATGCTACTGTCTTGCCTAATCTCAAAAATCCTAAAAACTATGTATTTTTCTTTAAACTCTTAAAATTACCTTAAACACTTAAGAATTGGGGAAGTCCTAATTATATAGGTTTTCTTCATAATCTTGTGACTCCAGATAGAATTAAGGATAGCTTAAAACAGATGCCCAGAGTGGGCAGAACAGACCCAACAGCTGAGTGAGTCCCAACATGTGGATTGCATTTAAGCTTCTGTCAGCTGAGATCTATCAAAAATCCAAAACTCAGGCACAGTCTCAAATTAATCTTTCTCACAAAAGTCTTGAGCATCATCTTGAACCATCCTTTGGCATCTCAGATGACACTTTGTCTAAACTGCAAAATAATAAAAATATTAATATTCATAGAAAGAATAATGAAAACTGTTTACTGTACCTCAATACGGTGTCCATATTATATTTGCGTTAATTTGTTTCACTGAAATGTCAGCCTGAAACAACTTAAGATTCTATAATAATGTATTTCTTCTTGGACATCATGCATGCACAGTTTAAAAATTCCCTGCTTTTCAACCTGTTTACTTTAGAATTAGAATTTACTGGTATCTCAGTTTTGATGTGGATTGCTAGTGTTCCTTTTGTTACACACCAAAATGCATGAAAAAAATGTTTTGTGTTTTTTACATCCAAATGCATTTCAAAATCTATAAAAGTCAAAGTATGTTGCTGACCTATATATAAAAGATTTTTTTCCTCACACCTAGGAAACCTTGTGTTGTACAACGTTAAAAAACTAAAGATTTATAGATATCTGGATATTTTATTTTCTATTCATGATTACTCATTCCCCTATTTAATTTCATCTGTTAGTGATAAATTTTATCATCCCATATTTCTCTTCACAGTACAAAGACTACCAGAAAAGGAAGAGAATCATAGAATCTGACCAAAACTTGTGAGTGATAAGTAGCTAAGAAACAACAGTTTTAGAGTGGTTAATATGAGGATATGGAGTGCACAGGAATGCATTCTTCCTGGACTTTGTCAGCAACAGTGCTCCTTTAGAGCATAGTCAATCTGACAGGTAATGAAGAGAAATGTGGTCTTTAAGATAACGAAGACTCAGCCCTCAAATATTTGAAAAATAAATTGGAAAGAGAACTGAATTTATTGCAGGATATGCTGGTCATTTGTTGGAATATGCAAAGGGGCTGTTAGGATTAAGAAGGTGTAAAAAATAAGAAATGGATTTTATATACATATATCCACATACATTCATGTGTATATATATGCATACGTAAGTACTTTAAACTGAAATTAAAACTAGAATCAACTTCATAGCTACATGCCTGATTTTCTTTGTCATCTGAGAGGAAAAGCATGTGCCTCCAAAACAAGTCTGGGTTTCTTTCAGTAAGGTGCATTTGTTAAATTTGCTTTGAATTTGGCAAGTGTTCAAAATCTTCAGGGATGAATTTTGTAGGACTATACTGAGTCAAAAATTGCTAAAAAATATTTGGGTTTTTACAATTAAAATTAAAAAATAAAAATAAAGTTATGTTTAACTACATGAACGATCTTCCTAAATACATTTTTTCAAGTCTTTTTTTGCAGTCTGTAACTCTTTTTGCTTTCTCTGCTGATCAGCTAGTGCATAGTAATGATGAAGGCACATTTCAGTAACAACAATCATACAAAATTAATGTCACCTTTGGAATATGCTACACTACGTGGAAGTGCACACCCAAGGAGGCATGCAACTGACGGTGCACACAAATCCTGCTGGTAAGGTAGCTGAACCGCTCCAGTGATGAACTAACACTCATCTGCACCACATCAGAAAGGTGATTCAAATGTTAGTCTATGAAAAAGGACTATTTTCCTTGTTTATTTCCTGTTGAATAAAATAATGGGAAAGTGACTGAAAGTAATTGGATTATATGCATAAGATTAAACTGCATTGACCTATTAGCTATCAGACATCGCCAGACATAGGTTATTAATTGAAAACCCAATTTTAAATTGGTCACACTCACTAGAATCTTAGTACACAAAAACAAAGAATCAAAGAAATAAACAAAACATAAGAGTCACTTGCTAGTCATATTGTTTGTGCTGGAAAGGATCACAGGAGATGGAAAGCGTAAATGAAAGTGTACAGAGCTGCAATAATGCCTATCTTCCAACTATAAAGGAATCAGGCACTGCTGGACTGGGGCTCTGACCACATGACAAGACTTTGAGTTTTTTATGAGACTGAGCTACTTCCACATTTATTTGTTGCTGTCAGTATTTCAGGATTATTGATATTCACGTGTTCTGCTGAAGTTTTGTGAGCATGTTGGGAACATTGATACTGCACATTTGGGTTGTTCTGTGCTTTCTAGCTTGGGGCTGGAGGGTTGGGTGGGGAGACCCCTTCCTTCCAAGCGTAACAGCATGGGCACAGAGTATGCCCTCCAGGGAGGTGTGGTGCTGGTCTTGGTGCTAAAACTGTTGTTGCTGTTGCACTGATTGCAGTGAAAAGCACTACTCCAAGGGATTTTACCTAGAGTTACAGAATTTGGCAGAGGATGTATCCTCACAAAACCCAAAGTAAGAGCTGTCCCTGCGTGCAAGATTCAGTTCTGTATGTGTGCACACACATAGGTGTGTGAAGGATGGAAACCTAACAAAATTGGAAAACACATTTAGGAGATCTGGTGCAATATACAGCTTTGTCAATGAATAAAAGAGTTTAAAATAAAATGTTTGGCAACTTACATTTCCTACTTGCCAACTTGGAAAAGAGCAGGGTGATCAGGGTAAAGTAATTAAACATTTTAGCCTTAGTTTTCCACTCTGTTGTCTTCATTTTACTGCTCAGTGTTGAGCTAGCCTAAATATTGCTTTAAAACACGAACTCTGAGGTCCTCCTCTTCTTGACAATCTCTAGTCACCATTCATGAGTAACCATGGACTGGCACCACTACCAATAAACACAGCAAATCTGATTAGCAAAAAAGACTGCACTTTACTCTCCTTAACTCAGCAATACAGTGTTTTTGAGATTCCTCCTTGTACAGTGCATTGTAATGTGTTGTGTGATTCACAAGCACCACTGCCAAGGGAGTCAGACACCAGAGCAAAACTCTTCCCTGCTCATGCCAAGCAAGAAATCTAGGGTACAATTCAGTTAGAGTACAGCCAGTTTCCTTACTACAGAAGCTGGCCATGAGTTTTACTGGAAAATTCCTTTGCTTTCAGAATGCAGATGAGAATTCAAGACAAGCAAATTAAAAACATTAATGATTTTTTTTCAGATGATGTTTTCTTCTGCTTGACATGATTTATTGTCAGATAGCTCTGAGCATCAGAGCCCTTCTAGATGTATGGCTGCAGCAAAAGTTTCTTCATCCATGCCAGCAACAGTTACTGTACTTCTTGTTAGATTAAATCCCTTTTCTTTACTTTATCTTTTTTTTTTCTTTTTAAATTCTACAAATGTAAATCACTTCTTGCAAGATCATATTCCCTTCTTACTGTGCTACTACCTTCTTAAATATGCATATTGGCTTCCCAGCATTATAATAAAATCACATCTTAACCTCTACAAAATATTTTTATAGTCAGTTTGAGCACAAAAATATTTTGTAAGCATAGTACGGGCATATCTTAAGTATAAAGCAATTATTTATTAACCAATGCACATAAATAACAGCTACTATGTAGTGAACTATGAGGTTAAGCACTATTGTGCCTACACTCCACTACAGCACCTGAAGTGCCTTCATCATCTGGGCAGGCATCAGTAAGGAGGGAAGAGATGGTGGACACAGCCATCCTCAGGGATGAGTAGCTGCAACCTTCCTTGTGCCCCATCAGTACCAACAGCCCTGAGGGCTCAAACCCAACTCAGCATCTCCCGACTGGCCCTGACTAGACCATCCTCCAGCTGCAGTCCAAACATTCCTTTTCTTTAATATTTTATCTTTTCATTTTGATGTTTTCTCTCTTGAATCCTAGATCTCTTAACAAACATGGATCAGTTGTCCTACCATTCTCTATAATTTTTACCCTTCTTATCTCTGTATAGATGGTCTCACAGCTCTATCTCAGCAAACTCAAGTTTACTCAGCTGGTGCATATCAAAGCGGGACCCCTTCCATGAGTAGAGAAGACTCCAGCAACGGGGGAAAGCTTACAGCAGAGGCTACAAAGAGTGGGTTACAGTGTGCCATGACATCATCTGTGTTTCTTTCTTGGGTATAATTTTGTTCAATTCAAGCTTCATTCCTGGTTACTTACTTCCATGATCCTTTTGACTCTAGACTACCCTACTTCCCCTACTTTGGAGTTTTGAAAGAATGAGCCCAGCTACTAGCTTCCTCCAAAATTTCTTTGGTTTTGTAATAATTGCTATCCAGATTTGCCACCACTTATCATTTTCCAGGTATCCAGTATCAACTTGTGATCTACTACTCATAAACTCTTGAGACGGAAGAAACGTTTAGCACAAGTTTCTCACTGTGGAGTTACAATGCCCTGCCGGTAGGGAAGGGATATAGTTCTGGACTTTTTCCACTATGAGTGAGCAGAATTTTAGACAAGGAAATATGTTTTCTTCTCCTTTAATTCCCTTCACAGCAAAACCCACGAGGAATGTCTGGAAAGGACACAACATGCTTAAGAGAATGCCATTATGTACTCTGTGAGCCCTATCATTACCCCTGCCCAACAGCCATTAAAACTGCTAAGGGCAGCGTGTCTAGATAGACAGGTCATGTTTATTACAATACATAAATCCTGTGTGTATAAACTACCTGATTGTGGAGTGCAACAAACAATTCTCTGGGGCTTCCTGAAACTTTGAGCAAGTTGTCAAATTCTTGTTTTCTGTGAATAAAAAAAAAGTTCATGATGATTTAAAATCAAATGATATATTCAATTAAGTGATCAATGGGGATCTGTGCTTGAATCTAGTTGTAGGACAGCTTTCAACCTCTTTTGTGTAGTCAGTCAGGATATAAGATCTATTCAAGCATGGGTAATATTGACCTGTGGTGGTACACTGTGAATTCAAAAAACTTTGGATTGCTTTCAGCATTTTGAGTATAGAATTATTTAGGAAAAATACAACTAATATTCAGATATTTAATTCAAGAGTTCAAAAATATTCTGGATAGACATTATATCAAAATCAGCCAACTGCTTCATAATTCTTCAGTCTTGTAACATTGTGTCTGTGTATTCCTTACACAGAATGCTAAAAGAACAGGAAAAAAATCCACACACACAGACTGGAAACATTCAACTGAATTTATGCCAGAAACGAACGCACAGTACATAAACATCAACCCCCAGTCTGGCTATCTTCCTCATTCAAGCAGAACAAAGCAATCAGTTGCAACTTTCAGTATCAACTTTCATTGAGTGATATAGCACACAGCTATCCCTAGAGACTAACCTGAAGGTCATCTTCATTTCAATCTACAACATGAAATCTACTCTTTACCATCTATTACTTTGGGACCATCCTACAGTTTTCCACACTGAGCTCCTCAGAGTTCTTTTATGTATGGACCTTCTCTCTCCTTCCTGAATTGCTCTAATCACAAACAATTGAGAAGGAAATTATAGAAGGCTAGAAATGATGGGCCAAGATATTGCAGAATCCATGCTGAATTTACCACATTTATGTCTTTCAGTACATGGATAAATTCCACACACAGCAGGAAAGGGCCAGTAGACATCACTACCTTGCATTTGGGCATTCTACATAGTGCATAATTTCGGGTATTACCAGCTATTTGGGGTTGTATGTATGTCCTATAGTTGTACGTCCTTCTTATACTGTGGTGCCCAAAACAGTGTTCAAGGTGAGGACACACCAGTGCAGAGCAGAGCAGTTCAATCCCTTCACTCACTCGGCTGACAGTGCTGGGCCTAAGGCAGCCCAGGGTATTGTTGGCCCTTTCAGCTGCCAGCACACGCTGCTGACTCACATTCACCTTGCCATCACCCAGAATCCCCAGATCTCTTCCCACAGGGCTGGTCTCCATCCTCTTATCCTCCAGTCTGTACATATATTCCGGGCTGCCCCATTCCAGGTACGGAATTCGGCACTTGTTCTTGTTAAACGTCATGCAGTTGCTGATTGCCCACTCCTCTAATTTATCAAGATCTCTATGCAAGGCCTCACTACTTTCAGCTCCTCCTAATTTAATGCCATCTTCAAACTTACTTAGTATACATTCAAGTATCTATCAAAGGGGGAAAGGGAGGTATAGTCTTCTATTGGAGAATAATTTCTTCCTCAGCACTGAAATCATTTAAATAATCTATTATTTTCTCCCCAAATTATTTCTCAACCAAATCCAAATATCCCAAAAAAATTAGGCAGAAGAAATGAGCAGGAAAAAACTGTAGAATGTGATGCTCTTTGCTTGTTCTATAAGGAGAGTACACGATTGTGAGCAGAACACACTTTTTGTTCCCTTTTCAGGTTGAAGTAATCAGAAATTGCACCTCATACTACATATATGAATTCACTAAACACAAAATGGTTGCTCAACTTGTTATCACTGATTAGCCCAGAAAAATGAAACATAAGTTCCTACCTCTGCACCAAATGTGCTCACAAACACAGTAGTTAGCATTATGTGGCTTCCTCAGAACATAAAGTTAAAATTGCCTTTAAAAACTTCTCAAATGCTTTTGAGATAGATGGTAAATATAATTTTATATTGTGACACTTAGAAAGTTCACCTTGAGCTCAAAGTTATATTAAAGAGTTAATTACTTTGTGATATCCAGAGGAAACAAATTCTAACCTTTAAGAAATATTTAGCAAGCCTAAGGAAACTACTTTTTCATATTTACAACTGCTCACTAAAAGGTAACAGATTCAGGAAGCTGTTCTGTATCGTTTGTCTATTAACATTATTTCCTTGCATTAATGTGAGTGTAAGAGAGTGCTGATTATAGTATACATTTTAAAATACTAATTTCAGCATTTCAAAATGAAATATTAAATATGTGAATACTTCATTTTGATCTTAAAGAGGAGTTGAGCATTTTATTGTTTGGATTTTTAGAGAATTTTCCTTTATTTTCATATACATTCTGTCAAAATATTCCAAGTATGCAAGTATTCTAGGCTAATAGATGACAATAAAATATATCAAAATTTAGTCAGTACTAGATGGTGATTTCATTGCTGTGTGAAGATTTGATGAAATTGAACTGCTGTGTGCTGTGCTATTTTGCCTGCATAATGTAATAACTGCTTTATGGAAAATAAGTTGAGAAGCTCATTATTTGACCTAGATTTATGATGGATCTTGTAAATGTATTTGCTTTCAATAAATCTGACAGAGATTGACCACCATCCTTGTTAACATTTTGATAGACATCCTCTTTTAATGGCATCTAATTACAAAACAGCCAGTGCAATATGCTACTAATATCAAAAATCAGTCTCGAAATAGTAATAATTGCCATATTTATCTCATACATTCCTTTTATGGAGATCTAAAATAGCACTTCTCTTTTCTGACATTCATATTAGAAAAGCTGTTCAAAAAAGATCAGGAAAATGTTCTAAAAAAGGATAAAATTCATGTTGACTATCTGAAGTATTCCTAAAGAAAGTAATTCCATTATATTAAAGTGTGAAGAGCTCCCCTGCCTGTCTCCTAAGGAAATCATACTCTTCCTTTTACTGTGGTGTTTTACTGTGGTGGTGTTAATTGGTGTGGACTGCAAGTGAGCTCTCTCTGGAACAAATAAACAGTACAAGCGATATATTACTCATAATGTAAGATGTTGCATTCTATATTATGTATTCTGTAGACCAAACTATTTTACTTCATTATCTCAAAATCCTTTTTCTCAATTTGCTGCACAGTATGAAGGTGGAGCTGGAGCATACCCTGATTCCCCATTGAAGCTGTTATCTCTATGAACTGAACTGGTGTGCAAAGATCAAAGGCATGAAATTGCCTTTAGAATTTAACCTTTCTCCTAGCAAACACTCGCTCTTATCAATACTTAGAATGCCAGACACAGACAGAATTCCAAACTGCTAAATAAAGCAATAGACATTGTAGTATGATTTTATTTCAAGAAGTGCCTAATAAAGCATCATTAAGAGAAAATTAGGTATGTTTGAGGGATGTAGAGTTGTTTAAATAACATGCTTTAAAATGCACTCCACTCACGGATATTTAAAATCTATTATTGTATCAATCCACAGGGGAAACAGATCAGTTCAGTAACTGGCAAGAGTTTCCGCAAGAAGTTTGATTAAGATGTTCCAATTTCTTAATTCAAATATTAAAGGTCCATTTACTCTGGCTTACTCAGTCTGAATGATCAGGACTTGTAGTACTGTAGATGAGTGTAGAACTAACAAAGAATGACAAACTTTAAAGCATGAAAACATACATAAATATTTTTAAACATAGTCTTTTTTGACTGAACAATTTACAAAATTTATCAAGAAAATTTTCCGGATTTTACACAGCTATGGGACTAGTTTTACATTAGTCTCAAACTGTCATCTGTGCCATCAAGTTGTGCTAGACTGTCTTCACTTTTTATCTTAGTTAAACAAGTATCATTTAATGAATAGGTATTTTCATGCAATTTTAAAACTGGCTTCATCCAGACAGATTGAGGTTATTAACCAAACCATCGTTAAGTCATACATCTAATTATACTGCCACAGTCTTGTGTAGAGCTGAGGTCTTAATATTTTGGGGACTTTGTTCTCTCAATAGATTTTGTCTCCTGTCTGACATCTATTTTGTATAGTCTCAGTTTCAGGAAAAAAAGTCTCTACTGTTCAGCCATTTTTTTTTCTCCTTTGTATAATAAGAGTCTAGAATACAATGAAACTCTTCAGAAACTTCTAAAATAGACAAATTCATATATTATTAGTAAAAATGGCCATATGATTTCATCCATATCTGTGAAAATTCACACCCATTTAAAGCTAATCTGATTGCAATTCAGATTTTATCATCTTTCTGATGAATTACTGTTCTTAACCTTGAACTATTCACAGTGACTCCTATATGCAGCCAAATCTCTCAGCTCTCAGGTGAGGAACACTTAGAAGTCTGAAGTGTCTGAAAGCCAGCAGTAGCAATACTCCACACTGTGAACAAGGTTCATCTCACCAAACTGACTAATCTAGTGAGTTACGTATGCTGTCACCTATTGCCAGTGGACAGGGACAGGAGTTTTCAGACAGGAGTTTAAACTGTTTTAGATACCAAGGATTTACAATATGTCTCCATATGTTATGAAACATTCTAGGGGAATATCTTAGATAGGATGACTGAATTCTAAAGGTCTAAGATTAAATCCATACTATGGATGGAAAAAAAACCAGCTCACAGCAGTAAGGGAATACTAGCAAATCAGTGGTCCAAAAAATGAATTCTTATAAATCTTCCAAAGAAATATAATGCTACAAATGTATTTACATTCGTATTTTATCATAGTCGATTTCATGTCAAAGTCCCGTGGTGAAGGCAGAAATAATATTTTATTATATCAACAATAAACTATTACCCCGAAGCAGTAGTCCAGTCTACTACAATGTAAGAGGGCTACGCAATTTAGCAGTAGAAACATATACAACATGGTATGTGGGCTACACAGGCACAGAACGGAGTCTCAGAACTCTCCAGCAATATCACAGGAGATACTACTGACTACACAAAAGATGTATGCTTTTGGTCAACATTTTTAAATTTAAAAGTCTGAATATAAACCAGTATAACCACAGGTCTGTAAGGCTCTGTATCTCTGTTATGTATACCTTAGATGTGTTAGACCTAGTGTCAGCATGGGTCTACTCTGTGTTTGATCACTAAAACCGCTTAAGAGTATTAGGCATAATTCCACAATTCATCTAATCTGTGCTGGAGTTTAATGTAAAGCCTGTTATGTTCAAAACATCCATCTTTTTCCAGTGCTTTGCACATTAAGATGACCAATTTTAAAGGTAGCACTTGCATCTAACATGCAGCATAAGTAAGAAAGTTGAAATATTAAAGTGCACAGATCATTTTAAAAGGGTTTATATTGGAATATATTAAGTGATAGGAAAGAGAAAATCACTTCCTGCCATTTTATCCTTATTATGCTCACAGAAATTACGAAGATATCCCCAGTATTCTATTTTTACCATTGAGACTAAAGGTTAAAGACTAAAATCTGCAAAACAGTTTTGATGGCTAAGTGAGAAGGACTTAAAGTGCTAAATGGATACTAGGTATATAAATGCCTTGCAGTGGACACTAAGCCCACAAAGGCAAGAGAAAGCAATTTCCCTAGCTCCCTGAAGCTTAGAGTTAGTCTGAAAAAAACATCATTTGAATTCCTCCTTTCACATAGTCCATCTGCCTGCTGAGAGGGACAGGAATGATAATAGGTACCTCAAGACAGTCATGTTGTCTCAATACATTCTTCACGAATTCAACAGTTTAAAATAATGCACAAAAGGACTAAGATGCTGTAGATTTAGACTGTTGACCCTTCATGCTTGTTGGTTTCCTGCGTCAGTCTCACAAACTGGACTTTCATGAGATTTTCATGAAAAAGAGAGACTTCTCATATAAAGACTTTTCCCTTTCTTTCAAGGTGACAGCGGAAAACTGAGCACAATTTTTAGCTGAGGAACCTTCATCCCCCCATGGCAGACTGTAATGTTGGGTTAGTTGTCTTGCATTCACAGTATAGAAATGTGTTCCTGAAAGCTCCAGCCAAAAAGAAAGTGATCAGTAAAGAAATATGTTTCCATTTTTAATAGTTTCACAGATATTTTTTTTGCATTTACCTAAAAAGAATTTTAATTAGCTTATTTTTCATGCAACTAATCTTCAGTAAAAAATAAGTAAAGACAATTCTGAAAATATCTTGTTTGGAAGTAAGTTAATACTGGAATTTCTCAGTCTATTTAAACTTCTCACCTTCAACAGTTCATAGAGACAGATTTCCTAAAGCTCACCAGGCACTCACACTTTTTATGTTTGTTGGAGTGTGCATCTTGTAATGTTCACAGCTGCACTGATTCAATCATTCCTATTTTTGCTACTGATTCAGAAAGACTTCACAGTATGGGGGAGAATGAGGAGAGTGAATTGGCGATGCTGATTTCATACAAGCATTTTTAAGGATTCATAAATATACAGAAAGCTCTCACCATTTTCCTGAAAGTGATTTAATTTTCATCATTCTCTTGATTCTCTTGTCTTTTATCAGATTTCTTTTTATTATCACAGAACATTGAGGGTGTTTTTTTTTTCTTTTCTTTTGTTTTTTTCAAGGAATGAAACGATAATAACTGCATCTAAGCTGTAGACAAGCACCTGTTAAAGTTGTTCAAACATGTCAAAATAGTTCAATACCTAAAAAACCAGGACAGTGTCAGCCTTTGCCCCTGCCTCTTCAGTGAGTACATAGTACTTCCTGTGAAGTGAAATAATTTCATCCAGAAAACATGCAATTTCAAAACAGCATGAGAACTGTGGCACAACTGATAGTTACTTGTTCAAATTTCTAGTCCAGAGTTTTTCAGTCTTTTTTCAGTTTGTTTACCTGCATATGTTTCCCAAATAAAATATGGAACCTTTCAAAATTTTCACATCTGTAGAATTTTACAGCATACATAGACTTGACTTTTTATTTGCTGCTTTGTAAACCACAGAGCAAAGGCTGAAAATTGTTGTTATAGTCTAAATCAGGCATAGCAGATGTGAATATGTTTTCCCCTTTACACAGAAATGCCTCCCTCATTAAATGTCCTTGGAGGAGACTGTGCTTGAGGACAAGATTGCGAATCAAATACTCAATGAGAAGGGAGAAAACTGGATTTTGCAGCAACCGTCAGGGGAGGAAACTGTCCTTGCAGTTTTATTTTCCTAAAAAAGATTCTGAAGGTTGTCATTTCATATGATTCAGAATGGGAAAATGTTATTATCTTTATAATACATGCATAGGAGAACATATGTCATTCAGATACAGTTGTGATCTTGTCACTTGATTTGAACTGGTGAGGGCTGAGAAAATCAGTGCTCTCCAAGCACAAGAAACACATGGGCCACACTGTAGCTACAATCCAGTGTGAGAAACAACAAACTTCTGAAATTCTTCTATATTCTCTCCATTTTTTCAGTTATTTACCTATGATAGAATTGATGTTTGAGGGAAAAGGGAGAGAAATACAGAACTCCATCCAAAAATGACACCAAATGTACCATGGAAGGTCAAATGAACATAATGCAGTACCTGTACCAAGCACAAGACAGTGTAAACATATATAATTAATTAGCAGTTATTGAATTAAAACCAATAAATTATGATCTCTCATTAAAGAAACTCAGACTACAACAACTGAAATAAAAAAGGGAAATATATCTTAATTAAAACTATGAGGGCTAAAAAAGTCAGCTTGTTATTCTCAGGATTCTCAAACAATATCTTTTTTTCTCATATTCTTTTAACATGTAAATCATTATGAGATATGAATATAAAATAATCCTTAAGGAAGCTGGATTCAGTCAAGGAATTAATAAAAAAGAGCCAAGGAGCTAGCAAACAGGAGAGCAATAAAAACAAAAGATTCATCAAGGATCTTACCTAATGAAGAAAGAAAAGACCTTGGAGTAGCTAAAGTAGCTGTTATGTGAGTCTTTCAAGGACAAGTTAGTAAGTATTAGTATTTGTCAACGACTGAGGTACAGATGATTCTCTTTTCTACATGGAATCTGCATTATTTGGTCTCCTACGGCCCTTTCCAGTCCTCTTTTTCTAGGAATCCATGCATTCAGATTTGAAAATGACCTGAGTTATCACATCGTAACAAATGTTGAAAAATATTTCTGTAATGCTGTTCTTTTTTGTATCTGTTACCACTTTGCACAAGGTATTGGAGCACATGAGAGTCTGATTTCCCACACAGGTCTCAGGAGAAAAGAAGAATGTCAGGAAGCCAAATGTGGTTCTGTGTTCCCAAATCACCACCAATGAAAAAGAGAGAATTCAGTTTCTAGATTCAGGTTATGCATTAATCTTGAAAGAATTCACAAGGACAGTGACGTCTCGGAAAGTCCCCCCTGTATGGTAGCTCTTGAACAAGATAGTATCCCTACACTCTACGTCCCTCACAGTGGAATGTAAGAGATAGAAGAAATGAGCTACACTACTCTTTACTGAGACCTTTACTATGAAAGAATATAAACTCTCCCTGAATTTTTTAGAAAAAGTCTTATTTTCCTTATGTTTGTTTTAAGTTACGTTTACATTAAATGTACTCCATTTCCAAGCCCATTTTCCCCAGGCATTTGGGTATTTATGAGGCTGCATAAATAAGAACACATGGAGAGTGAGCATTCCTTTACACAAAAATAGTGGCAGGATTGACAGAATATTTATACCTTTCAGTGACTGATGTTGAGATTTGTAAATGTACTTTTCCCACAGAGGGCACGTGACTCCTAAAAAGCCTGCTAGTTTCAATACTTAACATCTGGAGAAAAATAATAAAAAAAAAAAAAGTAAAAAATAAAATAACATGGGGAGAAAAGTTCTAGGTACTTTGTAATGCTGCAGTTAGCACTTGCTCTTTCCCAGACACTTTTCAAGGAGCCATTTGAGAAGCAGAGGCTGCGCTGCCTAATGAGTCACAGTGTACAGTTACAACAATCAGTGTCAGGCTTTTTAAGATGACAGCCTTGCTTTTCCTTTTGTGTTGTCTGTGTTAGTTAGAATCAGGGGATACAGAACTGCAAGATACAGATACGTATGCAGAAAGAAAACTATGATTTTTTCCTTTCCTGTGTTACATCTTCAAATTTCTACAACTCCCCTGCAACTATCTTTCGGTTCTCTTCAGTGCTATCTAAGCATCATGGAAAGAGTTCAGCTGCCATTTTAATCTCAGAGTTGCTGCTGCCAGGATTTAAAGGACACAAATCACGTGCTCACTCTTTAGCTGCTAATTTAGTGCTGGTACAATGCTAGCGACAGGGTAAGTTTCCTGTAGTTAGGACTCAGGAATTTTTTGCACTGTGTTATGAAAACTCCATTCTTTTCCAGGGAGTACTACTACTTAGACTCTTGCTAATAACAATGCTGAAAATTTGGCACCAGATTTGCTCATGCAGATGCAGCCACAGAGACCTTGCTTTTGTGCTTCATTAGCACTGTTTTCCTTAATTCAAAAATAAACCATTCTAGATTGAATGGAAATGTTTTATGCTTTGACTGCAGACACAATAAGATGACAAACCAGGACTAATTGCATTTTCAGTATCAATAACTGAATAGGTTTACTCAGCATGCACACATTTTAAAAGACAGTTTTGTAAGTGCATTTTACTAGAGGGCAGTAAAACCTTCTGCTTCACTGAGCAGATCCTGTGTCCAAGACTTCATTTACATCCCTGTGTGGGCTGTAACACTGCAAACTTGGATTTGAGTGCACTTTCCTCCCACCTTTGTCTTCTCCAAGCCATTAAAGTTTATCTGAAGAATAACATTAGATCTGCATTAAGCTAGAAACAATCTTGCTGCTTGTGGGCATCTTCTGTGTTCTTGCAGTCTTGCTTAATCAACGTAACTGAATGCATTTACTTGTTCTCCTACTTTTGGTGGATTGTTTGGATTCTTTTGTTCTGAGAATCTTTTTGTCCTGAGACACCATTTTATAAAACTGAGTTTATTTCTGAAAGCAAACATATCTGCTAACTTGCTTTAAGTATTACATATTAAACATAGGTATCAGTTCTGTTTTTCTGCACCATTTGATGTAGATAAAGAAATGAAGGAGTCTCTTTTCACAAAGGCAGCTTACTGCCATTTTTATCATGGTTCTAAAATGTTCGGCAGTTTTATTCAAATACAGATTTTCTGATTAAGAGACTTGAAATAAATATATCCCCCACGTGAATGAAACATCCTTAGTTATCCATAATCTTCTATTGTTAAGACATTTTTCCCATTATGCAATATCCAGCACTGCATTTCAAATGTAAGTATATTCATTAACAGAAAAAATTCAGTTTTATGAGCAAGAAAGAAATATTTTGGAAGCATTTGGTTTCTTAGCAACTGCTTCAGGTATTAAAATTTCTTTTACACACATGCACAAAAACGGTACTGGTTACTACAGTACATTAGATCAGCACGCTTTGTGTAAAGGATTTTAACAGTCAAGAGATGTGACTGTGTTTAAGATTCCTTTTCCCAGTCACTAGTTCATTGTCAGCAGCAGCTACAGAGCAGCTTTATGTGCATTCAGAGACAGCGAGGAAATTAGTTCTGCATGACTGACTCAGCACTGTAGTACTGAGAACAACTCTCACCCATTTCCTTAAACAATTGTTTATTTCTTGGTGTGATAACAATGTTAAATATCACAATTCTCAAGGAAAAAAGCTCAGAGGCTTCATTTGCATTCACGGTAAAAAAAGTTATAGCAAAGTGAAGCCTTAGCTTATCTTTGGTATTACAAGAGTTAGGTCTTTTTAAAAAAAATCAGTATTCGGAGTAACTCCTGACAGCTTATTTAATATTTTCTTTGATGCTAAATGGAGCTGAGAAGCAAAATGTCAGCAAACTGAAATCAAGTGAAATTAATAGAGCATTTATAAAATGAGAAATCAGAAAGGAAATAAAACCCTTGAATCAAAAAGAAGGCTTATTAGGCTTTTTATGACAGGAAAACAAGTCAGATCTTTTAAAGTCTGTGTGCATGGAGAATTAAGATGATTCATTGCAAAAGGAAAAACTCAGAGTTCTGAAGATAGATAAACAGATTCTCTGAGAATTACTTTTTGATTGGGCTATGTGGGTATGCCCAGTATTCAGCAACCTGACTCAAGGTGAAGGTGCTATGCAGCAGGTTAGCACCTTCGAGAAGGCCGTGGAGAAGTTTAGTGCTCTCGGAATGCAGCATGAAGGAACATGGTCTTTAAAAAGACACAAAGAACTCCAGCAACTTGCTCCTCTATCCACCTGAATTTATGAAGACACAGGAACTACTCAGTATTCATAGTCTTGAACCCTCCCTCAAAAATAGGAACAAAGGCTGCTCTGAAAGCGATGTCTCCCATTTTATTATGTTGGCCTACAACATCAGAGGTGGATGTTGGAGGTATGGCAGAAGACGTTGAACCTTTCTGACAACATTCCATTACATTTTGTTGCCGTGTGACAGATGGCAGCAGAGAGGCAGTCTGACAAAATGGCGTCTGACATGGAAGTGCGTATGAAGCAAAGGCGTGGAATTGAATTCCTCCATGCAGAAAAAATTGCACTCACTGACATTCATTGACAATTGCTGAACATTGATGGAGACCAAACAGTGGATGTCAGTACAGTGAGGTGGTGGGAGGTGCGTTTCAGCAGTGGTGACAGTGACATGAAAGACAAGCCACTTTCTCAGTGGCCATGCACAGCTGTCACACCATGAAATGAAGAGTGTCTTGATCAGCTCATGCACATCAATCAGCAGATTATGGCCAGGGAGCTATGTATGGAGCTGAATATCAGCTTCAATGCATTGGAAACAATGGTGGCAACATTGGAATATTGTAAAGGTTGTGTCGGGTGGGTCCCATGAATGCTCACACAGGGACAGAAAGAACACCATATACAAGCTTGTCAGGACCTATTCAACCAATACAAGGCTGAAGGAGACAGTTTCCTGAATCACATCATTACTGGTGATGAGACGTGGTGTCACTACCACAAGTAGGATTCAAAACGGCAGTCCATGGAGTAAATTCCCCATTGAAGGAAAAGTTAAAGACAGCCTTCAGTAGGTAAAGTGATGTGTGCTATCTTTTGGGATAGGAAAGGGTTGATCCTTCTAGATTTCCTGGAACCCAGACAAACCATCAACTCTGACTGATCATGCATGCTGCATTCTGCACACTGAATTGTGATGCTGACTAAGCTGACAATCTTTCTCTTGCAACACGGTAACACCAGGCCCCATACCAGTTGGGAAACTGTGGAGCACGTTGGCTGGACTTTTCTGCCACGACCATAGTATGGTACAGATGTGGTGACTTTTGACTTCCATCTGTTTGGGCTGATGAAAAATGGACTGCATGGGCAACATTTTTCTAGCAACAATGCAACCATAGCAGATGTGAAACAGTGGGTCACGTCTGCTGGTGCAGATTTTTACAAGCACAGCATGCAGGGTCTTGATCATCGCTGGCAAAAATGCATAGCTAATGGTAGTAAGTACATTGAAAAATAGCATTTTGTAGCTGAGAACATGCTCTATCAAATAGTGTTATTGTGCTGTTTGTGTCTATTGTAGTTTCCATGGAAATAAATATAAAGCATTGTTTTCAGAGCAACCTACATATTCTTTCGATACTTGGGCACTCATTTCTTTTAAACCCATCCAGAAGAAACCTCTCCTTTTCTGATAGCATAATAGTGGTTACAGTACTCATTCAGGAAGATGAAAAAATGCAACTTTGAAGTTTCAGAAAGCTTTAAGGTACTTGCAAATCTTATGAAATTCCATATGTCGGTAGCTAGGAACTGAGTGATTTTTCAGCCACAGTATTTTGGATTTAGGAAATACATTCTCTCTAAGGCTTCCTTCAAGGGCCTAAGACTTTTATTGGACCCTAAAAATCTCTGCTACCTTTCTAGCTATGAAATCAATTTGAACATAGTATTTGACAGTGTTTCATATACCTTTTCTCTTAAAACTGCATTATTCAGCCAGGGTATGCTACCTATCGCAAGTCTTCACAATATGTTAAATGGTAGTGCCAGTGGACCACTGAAACCAGAATGGGCTTTAGTGAAGATCGTCAATACCAATACTATTTGGACTCGGCCACATGGAAACTATTTTTCAGTTTCCTCCTTAGCTAAAAAAAGTCTACTCTTATTTATGAGTTAATCCATTCAGTTGGGTACATTTGTTTCCTGTAGCAACGTGCACTGTTTATTATTAGAGAATGAAAGAATATTGTTTGCTGTTGTGATAATTCTTCATTTTCTTTGATGTCTGATCTGAAATTTTTTTCTTATTAACCTCTGGGGCAGTAATATAATTTCATTCTGTCAGTACAAGAGTGACAAGATTTGTCTCAGAATTTACTTTTTTCTACCTTCTTTCAAAAATAAAAATAAAAGCAAAGCAAGATAAATCTCTAATCCATAAATATTGATTTCACAAAATGTAGAGGGTATTCCATATTGGCTATAGGCTGGAAAGAAAGATAATGACATTTCAGTTTGTTGAGGTTTTTTTAATACATTTTACTAATATGAGTAGCTGAGCAACTTCAGTCTTCAATCTTGAAGGTCAGTAAGGAACTCCCCAGTGATGGAATAAGAGTGATATGTGAAGGATAAAAAAATGTTTTAGGATAGGAAAAATGTATTATGTGGCAGGAGTGAAGCCATCAATTTGAAATTTATATGCACTCTATTCAATCCAAAACATCTCCTCTAAAATGTGTCTGTAATATCCCTTCCTTCTGCAAGGAAGACATGTCATTACAAGCAACGTGACCACTATCACAGTTATTGGAGGTAAATGTATCTGTCCAGCAGCATGTCAATAAAAAGCCAGATGCAGAAATAAAAACTTTGTCAGATCATCATGCTAAACACTAAAGCCAAAACCCGAAAGCCATGTGTGGTTCTTTTACAGTGTGTGGTAAAGTGTGCACCATGAATTTAAAATATAATGAAAAGTTCACTAAGATCATGAAAGCTATATAATTTTTCTGGAAAGGACACATCCTTTAGAAACTTTTAAACAGAACACCTTGGGAAGGAAATACAGCTGACTGTAAACATATTAACAGTCACCTCTCAGAGCCCTTGTTGCAATTTTGAAGAAAATCATTTATGAGTTTTATCAGCAATTAGTAAGATACAATATTTAAATAAATTAACTAGATGTTAGTTAACCAAATGTCTCAATATAATGAGAAATGAATAAAATGTGCCAGCAGTGTGCTCTGAAGGAAAGAAGGTCAAGAACATCCTGGGCTGCACTAGGAAAAGGAAGTCGAAGGAGGTGATCCTTCTCTCTACTCTGCGCTGGTGAGGCACATGTGGAATGCTAGGTTCAGTTCTGGGTTCCCCTGTACTAAAGAGATAGAAATCTAGTGAAGAGTCATGAAGATGGTTAAGAACTGGAGTGCCTGATGTATGAGGGCAAGCTGAAAGAGCTGGGACTGTTTATCCTGGAGAAGAGAAGGCTCGGGGGGGGATATCATCAATGTGTATTAATACCTGATGGCAGGTAATAAAGGTGAGGGAGCCAGGCTCTTCTCCTTGGTACTTTGGTACCCTGTGATAGGACCAGAATTATTGGGCACCAACTGAAATACAAGAAATTCTATTCAAAAAAAAAAAAAAAAAGTGTTTTTTGGCGTTGTTGGGTTTTTTGTGGGTCATTTATTTATTTATTTATTTTTGAGAAGATGATTTAATTCCAAATTACGTTGACCAGAGAGGCTATAGAATTTTTATCCTTGGAAATATTCAAAACCCAACTGGATACAGTCCTGAGCATCCTGCTGTAGCCGACCCTGCTGTTAATAGGGGAATTAGACTAGGTGATCTGCAGAGGTGCTGCCCAAACTCAACCATTCTGTGACGCTGTGAAAATGGAACCTCAGCTCAGGATTGTACTTAGAATCCATCAACCAGTTAGAAAGTCAATACAAGAAAACATGCATATCATATAACACGACTGATTTCTACAAAGTACTAGTTGTACTAGCCTAAGGAGACATTCTCCGATACAGGAATTAGACCCTTCTAATCTGAATTTTATTGGCTGACTGATATTTAAACCTCTGTCTTCCTACTGTAATTTAGATACAGAATTAATATAGTCATTAGACTTACACAGTTCTGAGCTGGTGTTGCACATGACCTTTTACAATTCAGGGTGATCTGAGGTTGCCTTTGCATGTGTTATTATATAAACTTACAGTCATTCGCAGTTTTAAAAGTGTTATTACAAAAATAACACTTATGTTGCAATGTTCTTGGGGACCAAGTTATCTCTTCCTATTCAGATCTAGGAAATTCTCTAAAGTCATAAAAGATTGAACACCAAGCAGGCACAAGTATCCACTGTAGCATGTTTGTCCTAGAGAGGGTGAGCAAAAGAGCCTTTCAGAGAGCAAGAAGAAAGGCAAAATGCTGGACAGTGTAGTAGCAAAATTCCATTTATACTTGCATCCAGTTGTACAATAAGGGCTCATGTAGGGTCATGACTTTGAATCAAAGTTTCAGTCTAAACCTTGGCTTAATTGGTAGATATAAAAACAGAGGCATTCACACAGTAGTAGGAGAGTTTATGCAGAGATGTATGTTATGCCTGAAACTAACTCTCAGGACACTTATTTCTAAGAGATACAAGGATGCTATTGATGTAAAATAGTCTGAAATCCATGCTTACCAGATATTACAAGACCAAATTCTGCAGATAGAGTTACTCAAGCAACAACAGAGTAAATGGGAGGTAATGGCTTCTGTAAGAATCACAGAATCCTAAAGGTGGGAAGAGACCTCTGGGGTCTCTATCAAGTTCAACCCCCATGCTAAAAGCAGGTTGCCTATAGTAGGTTGCATAGGAAAGCATCCAGGCAGGTTTTGAATATCTCTACAGAAGACCCCAAAGCCTTTCTGGGCAGCCTGTTGCAGTGCTCTGTCACCCTCAAAGTAAAGTTTTTTCTCATGTTTGTACGGAATTCCTGTGTTCCAATTTGTGTCCACTGCCCCTTGTCCTGTCTCTGGGCACCACCAAAAAGAGCCTGGCCCCATCCGTTTGGCACCTGCCTTTTAAATATTTATAAGCACTGATAAGATCCCCTCCCAATCTTTTCCATGCTGAACAACCCCAGGTCTCTCAGCCTTTCCTCATAAGGGAGATAGATGCTCCAGGACCCAATAATCTCTGTAGCCTTCTGCTGGACTCTAAGAGATCTCTATCTAAGAAATCCCTGTCTTTTTTGAACTAGGGAGCCCAGAACTGGTATTCCATATGTGGCCTCACCAGGGCAGAGTAGTGGGGGAGGATCACCTCCCTCAACCTGTTGGCCAAGTTCTTTTTAATGCACGTCAGGATACCATTGGCCTTCTTGGCTACCAGGGCACACTGCTGTCTCATGGCCAATCCCTAAGGACCCCTATGCCCTTCTCCGCAGAGCTCCTTTCCAGTAGGTCATACCCCAACCTGTACTGATGCATGTGTTTATTCTTCCCCAGGTGCGGGACTCTACACTTGCTCTTGTAGAACCTCATGATTCTTTTCTGGACAACTGTCCAACCTGTTCAGGTCTCGCTGAATGGCAGCACAGCCATCTGGTGTGTCAGCAACTCCTCCCAGCTTCACATCATCAGCAAACTTGCTGAGGGTGCACTCTATCCCTTCATCCAGGTCACTGATGAAGATGTTGAACAAGACCAGACCCAGTACCAACCCCTGCGGAACACTGCTAGCTACAGGCTTCCAACTAGACTCTGTGCCACTGATCTCTCTTAGCTCTGCCAGTCACTGTTCACTCATCTATCCCATACTTCCTAAGCTTACCTTTGAGGATGTTATGGGAGACGGTGTCAAAAGATCTGCTGAAGTCAAGGTACAAAACATCCACTGCTCTCCCCTCATCTACCCAGCCAGTCATGACATCACAGAAGGCTACCAGACTGGTCAAGTATGATTTCCCCTTGGTAAACCCAGGTTGACTACTCCTGATAACCTTCTCTTCCACTTGCTTGGAGATGACATCCAGAAAAAGTTGTTCCATCACCTTCCCAAGGACAGCTGCGAGGCTGACTGGCCCATAGTTTCCTTGATCCTCTTTCCTGCCCTTTTTGAAGACTGGTGTGACATCGGTTTTCTTCCAGTCTTCATGCACCTCTCCTGTTCTCCATGATCTTTCACAGACAATAGAGCGGTTTGGCAATCACCTCTGCCAGCTCCCTCAGCACTCATCAGTGCATCCTGTCAAGGCCCATAGATTGTGTGTGTTGAATTTCCTAGATAATCTGACCAGATCCTCCTTGATCACAGGGAAGTCTTCCTTTCTCCACACTCTCTCTTTTACCTTCAGGGTCTCAGACCTCAGTGTGTAATCCATAGTGGAAGCTGAATGAATTCAATCCTAGGAAAAAAGCACCATCTTGACTATACCACTAATAATGAGAGACAATAATTCTGACGTGTTTTTGAATCATGCAATGCCTTCAGTTGCAAGGGCTCTAAGTCTTTCAGTCTATAAACTTCTTAAAGGAGTATCGACATTAAAATTCATGTAAGGTTCTTCAGGGCCATGCTCAGCTGAGTTTAGTATGTCTGTAAGGATGGTGGTTTATCAATGGGATATGCCACAGACTCTCTGGGGAACCTGCTAATGCTTAATCACCTTCACTGTGATTTTTTTCTTTTTTCATATATTCAGTTGGAATTCCTCTTGCTGCAATTTGTGCCTATTACCTGTTGTTTTTCACTGTGTATAGCTGATGGCAGTATGGCTCTGTCTTTTGTATAACTCCCCTGAAATTTTGGTAGACTGCAGTTAGATCTCCTTTCTTCTCCAAGCTGAACAATCCCTATTCATTCATCTTCATCTCCTACATCATATGCTTCAGCCCCTAATCATCTTGATAGTCAGCTGATGGAATCTGAATCTTGTCAATCTTTCTTTTGTACAGGGTGGACTGATACTGGGCCCTTACTTCACAGGCTGTACTGTTGCATGAGTTTATTCTGCTTCAGATTAAAGGACATTTAATTTGTCTATGTTGAGTTCATGATTTTCTTCTGGTCTATATCTCCAGCTTGTCAAGGTCTTTGCATGGCAGTCCAGTCATTCAGTGTATCGTACCATCCTCCCAGTCTGAGATCTCAAATTAGCATGACGAGGAAATACTCTATCTCCTGTCTGGCCTAAACATAATATGTTTAACATTTTATGATGTTAAACAACATCAACTTCAGTGTTACCCAAGGAACACCACTCACAGCCAGTTGCCAGTTAGATTTCGAAGCATTAAGTAAATTATTTTCCTGCTTGTAGTTTACCCACCTAGTCCATATCTCCCCAGCTTGGCAACAAGGATGTCATGGGAAACATTGTGAAAAGCCTTTCTAAATTGAAAGCAAGTAACATTTGCTGTCCTACACAGTGCCAGTCTTCACATTAGAGAAGGCATAATCATTGGTCTGGCTTAATTTGTTCTTGCTAAACCTACGCTGTTTGCTCCAAATCATGTTCTTGGCCTTCATGTGTCCTGAACTGGCTTTTGAGAATTTTCTCCATAATATCCCAGGTGAGGCTGACATTCCAAGGTCTTCATTTTTGTTCTTTTTGAAGATGTCTTTTTCCAGTCATCAGGAAAAAAACTAGTCACTATATCTTTCAAAATTCACAGAGGAAGGCCCCGGAACAGTGCTGGCCAGCTCCCTCAGGAGCCCTAGATTCATCCCACCTAGGCCCGTGGACGTGTGCATATCCAATTGGATTTAACAGTCACTTCCTCTTAGTGTGGATAGTACCTGTGTCCCCCAAGCTAGGCACAGAGATCTGGGAGGCCTGAGATCAGTTCTTGCAAGAAAAAAAAGCAGGTGTACTAGCTGTTTTTACTAGTGTAAAAACTAGATGTGATAAGTAGATCTCAGAATGCAGACCTTTTTTTTATAGTCAAGGAATTATGATAATTTATCTATCTGCTGTTTTATCGTTCACAATTCTTGGTTGCTCTTTTAATGGCAACTCCCTGAAGAACTTTTGAACAAATAGTACAGAACACATAAATCTCTCCCAAACCACATTTAAATATAGGCTGAAGGATCAAACCTTACCTGCAGTCACTCTCAAATTAAAAGAACAGTTAGCTCTTCCTCTTGGCAATTCTGACATTTTTTTTTTTATCTCTGTTTTTGCTATTATGAGAGCAAAAGAACAAGAAGGAATGGTTTCCCAGCTGAAGTTTCATTTTCCTTCATCTTTGCTGAGAAACAGCTGGACTGCAGATAAAGTACACTCCTTGAATTTCCTATACAATCTCATTATGGTTAATGACCTAGTCAGTACCTTTTTTAACTTCATCCGATTTTTTTCACAAAATCTCACCATGTTTTCTTTTTCTCAGTGTTTCCTAAAATGTTTTTGATCTCTTTTACTAGCAAAGAAATCTTTATCTAGTTACAGAAAGTACAAAGATCACTTCTCAACCACAGACCTGTCTAGTTCCATTAAGATAAAAAAATATTTTGGCTAAATAAATTAGGATATCTGAAAACAAATAAATTGAAGTTTGTATGTACAAAGCTTCATTTAAATAACCTGTTTTCTTCACATCATTAGTCTCACCTTGATATCATTGTCAGAAAGGAATGATTCAGTCAGTATGGAACAGAATCATGAGGTGCATATTGAAATAGAGATGCTGGCCCAAACATGAGGCAGACAACCTTTGTGGTTTGTCATGTTTCCTATTTATGGGGTTCTGAGCAAACTTAACCATTTTATTCTATGGAACAAAGTTTTTCTGATTCCTTTCCAGCTCCTTTGAGACAATTTATTGCTGCAGGCTGTACTGAAGGGAAAATTCAGTAAACTACCTAAATGCATAATTGAAAAACTGCATAAACAGGATTTTGTACAGGGTCATAGTAGTGGTGAGGTATTATTTTACCACTTGAATCTTAAGTGCTTCACTGGCTTAGATTTTATAGAACACAAATATGGGAAAAATGGTAAAAAAAAAAAAGAGAGAGAGAGAGAGAGAGAGTTACAATTACTTTAACAGGAAGTTCAACATTTTGACAGTGATCCAGAAGTGGTAAATTAGATATACATATAAGCAAAACCAAGAAGGCTCAGAATCAAATATCAGAAAGCTGATCTGGAAGTAATGTACAGGTCAAGATCAAGAAAAGTCCTAATGGAATTAATGTTATACTCAGAAACATTTTATCCTGAAGGGCCAAATAGGAATGTTACATTCAGTCAAAGAATGAAAATGAATAAGATACATTCATGGGAAAACGGAAGGAGAAACTACTCAGAATTTATTCTCATGATCTTGGGAAGGCCTTTGAGAACTCAGGCATGTGGGCAGCTGACGGAATGAGACTCAGCAAGTGGGGTAAAAGTGTGCTGGGCAGCAAGCTGTCAGGATTGATCACTAGGGCTTTAAACTAGCTTTGACGGGGGACGGGAGGGGAATTAGAGGTGATGGAGCAGGGCTAGGGCACGTTGTCGCTGTTGGAGATTGCGGGGAAAAGCCTCTGAGTTGTCCTACAGGGTCTTGTGAGGGCTCCTCAGAAAGGGAATTGTTGCTGGGTCCCCGTACACAACCTCCTCGTGCCTCTCCAGGGATGCCTGCACCTGCTGCTTCCCTGAAGTGCCTGTATACCAATGCACGCAGCATGGGTAATAAACAGGATGAGCTAGAGATCTACGTACGGTCACAGGGCCATGATCTCGTTGCGATCACGGAGATGTGGTGGGACACCTCACATGACTGGAATGCTGTCATGGATGGCTATGTCCTCTTTAGGAAAGACAGGCAGGGGAAGC
>WBMW01005873.1:0-55730 GCA_013396635.1 Penelope pileata
GATATGCAAGTATGTACACACACTGCTGAGGCACAGCAGAGGCCTCCTCAGAGCAAGCCGTGTCCCCAGACTAAACCACGTAAGATCTTGGGAAATTCTCATCAGACACGACAAAATCAAACTCTGAGGTTGGGCAGTTTTGAAAAACTCTCCAAGTGTGGGAAAGACTAAATCAGTTGTCTTTGCTTGAAGATGAAGAGAATCACAGGGAAGTCATTTGTAAAAACGTACTAAATAAATGTTGCTAAAAACTATGGCGTAAAGTTGAAGAGATTCAGACAGATCTTGAAAGTGTCTTTGGTACAGACAGCCTGAGCAGAAACACACAAGTTCTATGACATTTGCAGACTAGATGGAAATCACTACTTAAAAACTTGCAAGAACACAAATCTTAAAAACGAAAGGAAATAAAAGTGATTTTCATCAATAAATACTTCTGAAATAGTGAAGTATCACAAGTGAAATCGATCAGTTTTTTTGGTGTTGGTACCAGAATTAATAGAAATGTTTTAGTGACTGAAGTTCTTCAGTTCAACTGCAAATGGACTGTCTGTTACATTGAAACTATGTAATAATATGAAAGAACAACAAAAAAAAGTTTTAACCTGATCAGGGAGAGGGGGGGGGGAAAAAAAAAAAATGCTCCCTTCATACATTGTGTGATGCTGTAAGTTTGTTTTATTCAGTACCAAGGGAAATTTGGAAATACTGGAATAACGTCCTGTGGAAAACCCAAGTTTAAAAAAATACCCAGACTCAGCACATTTTACCTTACATTGAAGAACAGTGAACTTTAAATAGGGAATTTTGGAGATAAAATTGGTTCAACTTCATTACATTATCTTCTCATGCAAATATGTGCAACGTTGCTTTTCTGAATCATTTACAAACATTGCATATTAGGCAGAACCAGAAGTCATCAGTCATTGCTCAATAGGAAGATGATATACCAAAACAAGAGCATCAAGAGCACAAGCAAGGAGAAATTGGTGCTCTTGAATCAGACACTTCGATACACGCATGTCACTCCAAAAGTAATGCCTCCTATTTATTTCCATAGAAACTACAACAGATACAGAGAGCACAATAACAGTATTTAATAGAACAAAATCTTGGCTACAAAACACTCTTTTTCAACATAGTCATCACTATTAGCTGTGCATTTTCACCAGCTATGAACAAGAGCACCCGTGCTCCTAGAAATCCGCATGAGTGGAGATGATCCCTGTCACTACTGCACAAACATACCACCACCACCTCGCTGTGCTCACAGCCACTGTTTGGCCTCCATAAACGTTCAGCAATCACCAATGAATGTCAATGGGTACCATTCTTTTCTGCATGGAGAAATTCAGTTCTACCCCCTTTACTTCATGCACACTTCCATGTCAGACCCCATTGGGTCAGTGCCCCTCTGCTGCCATCTGTCACACGGCAACAACATGGAACAGAACATTGGTGGGAAGGTTCAGCCTCTGCTGCCATCCCACCAATGTCTGCCTCTGATGTCATGGGCCAGCATAATAAAATAGGAGTCATTACTTTCAGAGCAGCCTGTAAAACACGAGGCTGAGTTCAAGGAAGATGGCTACACTATTTCACTGTTCTCTTTATTCAACAAACAACAAAGAAAGACAAGGAAGCACAATTTCCAAGGGAAACACCCTTGCCAAGCGTAAGGACTTCCTCAGGCTTCCCTTTGCACGTCCTAGCAAGGATTGTTTTACCAAGCTGCCAGTCTCTCATACACTCCTCTCTCACTCCTGGTACACCAGAATCCATGGAAGTTCTAGCAAGATGGAAAGCGTCTGTAGATATTCAGCCAATGAAATCAGCATCAGCTAAGGACACCAAACTTAAAACTAGAAGCTTTGAGAATGAGAAGCATAAAAATATCCTTGGTAGCACAGCTACACGCAGGATGCTCACACTATGTTCGTATGCAGTGCTCACATAGTGGGAACATACCACTGGGCAAAGAAGAACCAAGGCACCCCTGAAGGAATAACCCCCAAAATTAAGCATGCAGTTATAGGATGTGTACTTTGACTCCAGAATATCCCTTCCAGATGCAAGACAGGTGGAAATAACCATGGCAAAGGAACACAGGAGGTGGAAGATGCCTAAATACACTAAACCAACATGGAATCAGAACTTAGGGCCAGAAGAAGAGATATTCAGGTCAGTTTAGAAGCACAATTCCCTTCCTCACATGAGTTTAACACAGGCAATTTCTATTAAAAGTCAGCATTGGAAGTACTAAAGCCCCCCTAAACTTCAGTGCTAAATACGTCTTTATCACTGAATTGTGATCTATGTATGTGCATACTCTGCTCTTTTTTACCCTCATATATTTGAGGGATGAAGTTTTGTCATCCGCTTTAGTAGCATTGAACAATTCTATGCATAATTTTTACAAAAACATGTTGATAACAAAAGCCAGTTGAATCATTTAATTCTGCATAGAAAGAGAAACTGCATCTTAGGGTAATGATGCACCTCAGCCACTACTGTCAGCGTAGGGAATGGGAACTTTCCTAGCAAAGAGCAGTATGAGTAATAAACCTGGCTGATCTAACATTCAGGAAAAGAAGTTTTTTCATAACAATAGATTTTTGAGCATAGAAATGAATGTAAACATATTGGAGGAAGCTTATAAGGCATGCAAAGTTATTGGAAATTTAATCCATTCTGTATCGCCTTTGGAATCCTGCTGTAATCATAAAGGCTGAAAGCATCACAAAAAAATAAGACTTCAAAAAAGATGTTTAACTTTTAAAGAGAGAGAGACAATAATGCTTTGGGAACTGTTTTTATTCTGGCAGAGTTTTCACTGCTTGTTTAATTTGGTTCCCGGACTCTGTCCTTTTTTAATTCCCTTGTCACCCAGAATCTATTACAGGGAGCTAATGCCCTCATGGCACCATCTGGCATTATTTAATATGTAACACCATCTTATAAATCAAATTATAATTCATAATTAATCAGACAATTTGTATTTTTAATAATCAAAATCTCTATTAAGAAAAAACTGAATATATTAATGCATCACAGCGTTCAAAAAATATTTATGATCTGTGGCTTTTCTTTTCCCTCTCTTTTCCTACTTGAAGACAAAGAGCTTCATTTCAAAAGCAGTTATTAATTAAAATACGTCTCAAAGTACAGCACAAGGAATTTGTCTAAAGTTTTGCAAAAGTATAGCAATGGTAAAATAAAAAAATATCATCCAAAATTGCGGGTGTTTTAGATAGCCCGGAATACAGGCAGTTGAACTGGAAGTGGTTTTCTACCATACCCAGTGCCTGTGTCGGTCATTACAGGCCCTGGACTGTGCTCTGCATAGCTGGGACCAGCAGCAATCATCTCCCCCTCAGTTTAAGGATGTCCAGTCCTACCCTCCAGTGTACCCAGACACATCCCAGGGCAAATATTTTTGTCAATTAGGTACTGTCAATGTCTATTCAGAATTTAGTCTTTCACCCTGCCACTGAAAAGACTCATGCTGACTGGCATGACCAGAGGGTGCCAACAGGATATAGAGATTTTATTACAAAATGAAGTAAAATCACCTTTCTCTGCATATAAAATATTGGACAGATGCTAAACCCATTATTATTTCAGTCTGGGATAATTCAGTCAGGCTTTAACAAGAGAGCTAGAAGCAAAAGGCCAAAGATGAGAAATTAGTAATGTCTGCACCATGCTGCTGTGTGTTACAGCCTGAACTCTGGGTGCCATGACACCGACTGCATGAGTGTTGCACCGACACACAGACAGGACACAGCTAAAGATACCTGTGGCCTGAATGCTCCAGTGCTATAAAACATGTCGCCAAGGCAGTAAGTTTCCCTTCAGAAGGCTCCTGCTTCCACCTTGGATGAAATGCTGCCAGTGGCTGCAAGGCAAAAAGGGGCCTTTATGAAATTCATGGGAAGTACAGAAATTGTGAGAGGGGCAGTAGGCACCGGCAGCAAATCCTGCTGATCTGCTTCTGCTAAAAGAGCCGGGGCCAGGAGAGAGTGACCAGAAGCATGCCTCAGCTCAGCTCCCTTCAACAGAGCAAACTAGAGAGGACATCTGAGGTCCTCATCCACACCTGTGCCACAAACCAAGGCCTAACCCCATGGGGATGCATGGCTGGACTGAGCTAAACACTAGATACGTGTTGACAGGCACAACTGGGAGACAGATTTTATATCCTTCTTTTCACTCTAGCTTCAGAGCATCTGCTTTCTGCCTAAAATTTCCTTCCCAAAACTGTTTCCCAGGGACATTCTCAACCAGGTTTTCAATGAAGCAATATTCACTTGATGACTTTACATGGCAACAACAAAACTGTACAGGGGTTTTCAAACAGCACCCGATAAGCATTAGCTTACATTAATTTCAGAAATTCTTTTTTCACCCTTTTATAATTCTTGGTTTCCAAGATACATGAGAGATAGGAGCCTAAAGGGGTGTTTGATGTGCTTGCTTCTCTGCTTCCTATGCCTTGCCTACAAGTGTAATTCTGTTTGTAATGTCAAAGCCGGTGCTTGCACACGGAGAAGATTAATTTGTCAGAACCAGAGGATTACACACTGAGCAGGGACGTGGACAGGGGAGAGCAGCGCACCTCTGGGAGGAGAGCTTTGCCAGCATGCAGGTCTCAGAGTTAGGCCTTCTGAGGAAAGAGCCCACAGAAAATTGAAGAACTGCAGCTGTAGAGTTGTGTGCCACACAATGTAAAGTGACACACAATGAAGGTTCATGGTACCTGCAGGACATGGGCCGTCTCCTGTCTGCACAGACAGCAGTTAAGAAGAGGCGAAGAACTGCGCTAGGTCTTCAGCCCAGTGTCACAGTCTGCTTTACAAAACGGTTCCAGGTGACAAGCAAAGCACTCTGGGGTAAAGCCACGTTACTCCTGTACTGGTCAGATTTTCACACATGTAAGAACAAGGCCTGGGATGTGAGATCCACAGGACCCCAAGTGAAACACTTAATGAAAGGCATTAATTGCAGAATGGAGAGGGACCAGCAGCTGCTGCCTCTGGGAAGGACAAAACAGGGCTGGGGAAAGCACGTGGCACTTTGCTTCTTTGAGAGGCAAAATCTGTCCGTTCCTTCTTAGGTAAAGCCTAATTCAGATCACATCAGGAAAAAATCACAGCAGAAAATGGATTTCCGTATAACAAGAAAAGCCACTTCCCATGCTCTGCCAGTATAACAAGGATTTTATCAAAGAGCAGTGGATGTGAGATATTTACCTTTGAATCCATTTGTATTTTTCTCCCTCTGTTCCTAGAGCTTTTATTTACTGTGTAACGAGCCAACTCGGGGGCTAAAATAATGCACACGGCTTACACCATTTGCAAAGCCTTTCACCAGCGCTGATCAGACACAGATGAGTCCCTGGTCTGCTACAACACACAAACAGTCCCCAGCTGCCAAAATGCCCACAAAACCAACCCTGAGAGCCAGCAGCACTGTGATGACAGCTTTTCACTGCTCTCAATCCCCTTGTGTTTTCTGACTTCCTTAGTCAGCAAATGGAATGCATTAAGCAGGAGACTGTGAAAATGGGCTCCTGTAAGGTGAGGTAAATCCTTGCCTTTTGTTCTGGCCCATGTAATTCATAATGCATCGCTTTGAGGATATTCAGATGTTCATGAACTTCTTTAGTCACACTGAGGTCCCATCACAGCACATGGGGAGCAGGGCTGGCAGCACTCCAGCCCCGTGGCTGCACCAGTTGGTACCCAGCGGACATGCAGCCGAGGCTGCAGAAAGCAGCTTGTCAGCAGGGGAACGGATTAGAGCACAGATCTGGGTACAACAGAGCTCTGCAAAGCAAGCAGTGAGCAACTCCCCCACCCTCAGCTACAGGTGTGCCTTAGCTCTTTCTTGCTTGAGGAACAAGGGAATAACAAGCCAGGTTTCAGGCTTTGATGAGAAGCAGGCACTGGCAGCTGAGCGCCTCAGGCTGCTGGTGAAAATCCTGCAGGACAACGGGAACTTCATCCGAGGGGCTGGGCTGCACTTGAGTTCTGCATCCAAAGTGCAGTCTGTCCTAAATTAAAAGCCATGTTTAAGTTTGCCACGAACCCTGTCTTAATATGCAATTAATTGTCACTTCAGTATTTGACTGAAGCTATCCTGCGCTCTGCACCATTTGGAAACACCCAAAGGACACGGCTGTGCAAGCTCCCAAGCAGGCCAAGGAAGCTTTGCTCCGCAGGTATGTACTTAAAGCCCACTCCAGTTTGGATAATCAGAGCACTTGACTCGCTTCAAATCATGTGCATAAGTCTTCCTGGAGCTGGGATCTACAGGAGCGTGTGTCACTGCTACCAATGACATACGGTACAGTGCTGCAGGAAGAGAATGCCGACAGACCCGCAGGTTACCCCGCCGCTGATTTATTGCTGTCAGCAACACTTTCTGCCTTAACTATTATAGAAATTTACTTTTCAAATACACTTTGAGCGTGTATATATACGTCTAAGGGGGAATATTTTATCAGATGGACATTTCAATGAAATATTTTATTTCTAAGGTGGGACTAATGGAAAGTAGCTGAAGAAATATGCTGATGCTAAAATATGCAGTCAAGGAAAGCACTTCAGAAGCTGCAGCTGTGTGAATGACTTGCAGAAAAGAGTAAATTCTGTTTTGTAAATAAGCACATGAGGATAACATTAATAGATATATTTAATTGAAACCTGTAAAGCCAGTGAAATTTTTATCTCCTACACTTCAGCACACTTTGCACCTGGAAAAAAGGCTGGGGAGATGGTGAAAGGGAATATGTGCAAAGCAAAACATCTGCCTGCTTCCCTGCTGCTTCTGTGGGGACATGGGTCTCACTCGAGAAATGCATCCAATCTGCGCTTCTGCAAGTGAGGGCAGGATCCTGCTGCCCTCCCTTCCCAGGTACGTACCTTCTGGAAAGCAGCGATTTGGGGTGATGACACAAGGATTTTGCATAGGAGAAGCCATGAGCTAGGGGCAGCTCTGAGAGGAGTTTTTCGCCCCTCTTCTGCCATCAGACAAGTAAATTAAGTCACAGTCACATGCTGGCTTTACTGTACTTGGTTTTTTGTGGGCAAAAAGTAGCTTCACTGTGTGCACGGAAATGCAATGGGCACCATAACTGCTCACTCATTCGTCACTGGGTCAGCTCCAGGCTGCCTTTTATTCATTCTTTCACTTTTATTCATTTCTTCCACTTGCTCTACCTAGCAGCTTCTGTGCCAGACCCAGGAGAGGTCTCATCCTCTTGTGTCTCCTGGGACCTCAAGTCAGACCCTTGGGCGAAGATCCCCAGGCTGTGCACATCCCACCATGCCTCCTGCATGGGGAAGGTGAGCCCCCAGCTGCTGCCCTTCCCTGCACAGACTGAGTCCAGTGGGTTTCCCTGAGGATGAAGGGAGAGGCAAGATGCAGGCCAAGACTTCCCATCTCCCAGCCCTCACCAATACCCATAACAGTGTGAAAAATATATGGAGAAAAACTAAATGGCAGAGCTTAAAAATGCCTGCTTCTGCTTTGCATTTCTTTCCCTTAAATAGTTTACTTTTCTTCAAATTTGACTTTGCATTTTCATTTTATCGTACTTGCAGTAGTTTCTCCAAGAATAATTGCAGCCTCTCCGCTTTCCTCGCTACGTTTTCTTTTTTTTTTTTTTTTTTAAACTTAAGAACACTTGATATGTACTAAACTTTAACTTGATCTAACATTTCTATGTTAGGTGAAAATTAATACCAATGCATTCATCTCCAGCTGCCAGAAATCTGAAGCAACGCTGTGTTTAATGGACACACAATTTGCATGTGTCCAGTTTGTGCTGTAAATAAAATCTGCTTAAGCACCCTAGGGAAGTGATTCCCTCCTTTCTCTTATACCTCCCATAAACCTACATCACCCTTATACTGTGGCACGCTGTCTGAAAATGTTATATGCCTTCACTCCTCCGATGCTACTTCATAAATATACTCTGTACCTAACAGGAAAAATGTTTCATCAGATGGTCAAGCTTGCTAAAATATTTTACTTCTAAGAGGGGATGAACAGCAGGCAATGAAAGAAATACAGCTATAATAAAAGACACAGGCAGTGAAAAGGCTGTGGTAAAAATCAGCATAAATGTCACCCCCCAACCAGAATAAATTTTCTTTATAAATAAATACTGCAAGGAAAACATTAATATCTTTAGCTGAGAGTAGGGAGGTGTAAAACCACTAAAAACTGTGCTCTTGTATATGCATGCTTTTCAAATGCAGGAGATAAGGCAAGCAAGCTGCGGCACTTATTTTATTCCAGTTTGTTCCACGGTGGGTTTATCAAATAGAGATGAGGATGGCCAGCGTTGGCCAGACAGGGACAGATGCTGGTTTGGTAGTCAGCAAGCTCCATTTTAGTCTTCAACTACTGACCTAATGTGTGCTACCACCTCATTTTCTTCACATATCTTTAGAACTTTCCTCCCGGCTCTGCCATGTTTGCAGCTCAGGGACTTAATTAAGAGCATGCACAGTACCTCTCCCACCAGGTCCTTCCAAGAGCTGCCCTATCACAAAGCAATTTGAAGGCTGTTTGCACTCTGTGTTACATTCAGTAGAGACACCAAGTCCACGATAACTGAGGTCCATTATTTTCCCGTGTCTCTTTCTCACTCTCCCTAGTCTTTTATTTTTTAGAATTCTTTACAGCTAATGAATACACCATTAGCAGAGGAGGGCAATAATTTGATTAAGTGAGAAAGAGAATGGATATAAAGAAGGTTGATGAGATGAAAAATGCAGCAGAAAAACAAGCATCAGGCAATACCTATCACTACTAGCAAGCAAATTAAAACCTGCATTCTAATGAGGCCAGTAATGGACTTATAAGGGAAGATATCTGTAGGACATTAATTCAGTCCTTGCTGGTACTATAAGACAATTTAGAGGAAAAGCTGAAAAATTGGACAAAACCTCTTGGGGAGAGTCTGTCTCAAAAAAACTTCAAAATTATCAAGGACTTGAGATCACACATCTTTTTGCTTTCTCCTGATTCCCTGCTTTTTAGACAGACCTGCTGATTTTGCTTATCTTCACATTTGCTTCAACTCTTGCACTACAGTAGCACGCGGGGAACCCAACACCTTGATCCCAAGGGACCTGAAAGGGTTGGTCCTGTAGCAAGCCCTGCTTTCATTCAGGGAACTGTTTATTTAGACATCGGACACCAGTCCATCCACACCAACTGAAAACCTCCTACGGACAAACAGACCCTCTCATCACACCCTTAGCGGACGCACAGATGCACCCACAGTAAAACGCCCACACCTTCAGTCTCAACCTCTAACATATTTCCTAGTTTTTGACTTGCATTAGACGTACTGTTGAGAGGTGCCCATCCACACAGTAACATCTGAACTGCATCCTAAAGACACCGAGGGGTCCCTGTTCAAAGCCACCAGCCCTTGACCAATAGCCACTCAGTCCTGCTCAGACCAGGCAGACTTTGCTTCACTTTCAATTTCTAATTAGTAAACTGGAAGACTTATGTTTTTTCCCCATCATGACTACAATCCTTTTTGTCATGTAACGGGAATGCCTGCTGTGGTTATACCAGGGATGTTAAGGGAAATATTTTGAGTACTAAGTCTATAAATAGGGGCTATGGAGTCCTGGCTTCTCTTCTGATGCTGCTCATCTTCTCAGCACAGGATGTCAGTGAGAAGGGAAGGGGGGCAGAGGGGGGAAGGTGTTGCTGTAGCAGGGGACACAGGGAAGAGGCTAAGATTAATGAGAGATTTGGAAACTGCTTTTGAGGGAGCAATTCTTACTGCACAATTCTTCACCCCCTCCCCTGCCTCATCTTTTATTCACAGTTTATCTCATACCCACAATGACAAAACTATCCTTTAACATGTTTCTCCTGTGCCTCACAATGGAAAAAAATGACCTGCTGCATATTTGATTAAATGCAGAGTACTCAGAGTAATTAGAAGCAGCTTTTCTTAACCTTTTTCTTAAAATCAAGAATCAAGTTAAAGATTGGGGTGTGAGGGGGAACTCAGAAGTTTGACTTGTACAAAATTACCCATAAAAACAAGACTTAGAATATTGATTCCTACCTAATGCTGTTTGCTTGCTAGCATGTGTGATGTGGGCTAGTTGGATTTCTTTTCATGAATCATTTTTATAGCCTGAGACCATAAAGAGTCAATAGAGAGAGAAAACAGTGATTAAATACTACAGCCACCAAAACACACTTAGCCTGCTAATTCCTCAGATGCTTTTAACTGCCCTTGAATTTGTGACTTGCTATTTGCGTTTTGGTTTTGACCCACCTCTGTGCAACCAGAAGAGCAAGAGACCTACAGAGAAACAGTCCCTGGGCTCATTGCTTCAGCCACTTCTTTTATCAGGCATGCAGACAGCCCTGCCAAGCAATACCCTCTGACATGCCCTATAAATGTCTCTTGCCCTTTTGGCACCTTGCTTCAGTACCAATTGGCATCATCCTGAACACCCAGAAGAGACAAGCTCCCCAGGTTCACAGCATGACAAGTCCTGCTAAACATCTGCAGGCATCATTGGCACTGAGCACTCTGCAGATGCAATTTTCTGCAGATTTGTAGCCAAATTAACAAAATAAAGTACATTGATTTTTGAGCCATTATAGCTTGGCCAAAGTTTCAGTAGTTTTCGCCCTAAAAACAGAGACTGGAACAATATAGTGCTGTCATCCTGTATACTTGAAATGGGTTGAAGATGTTGGATTTTCTACCTTTCTCAACTTGGTAAGAAGAGCTTGGATTTCTAATTACTAGGGAAAAAAGAAAAACACAAGCAACTTTTTTACTTTTCCATATAGTAACAGCTGTACTTCCCCTTCTCATCTTCCCTGAAAGCTTTAACAACTCAGCCTAAGGCAGACACCGTTTGGCATGGAAAACATCAGGACATAAAGAGCAGACAGGGAGAACAGAATCATGTGTGAGAAAGGTCACTGCAGAGACGTTTAGACAGACTCCACGCACAGAAGAGAGACACAAACAAGACAAGCACATGTCAAAAGCGAGGAGTGCATACTGAACACTGCCTCCCTTTCCCTGTCTGTTTTCCCCTCTTGTTCCCTTGTTCTCTCAGCCTAGAAATACCAGCTACAACAGGACGAAATGAAAAATCAAAAAAGAAAAACCCAACGCAAAAAAACTAACTCCAGCTTCTGTTGTTGAGTATGTTCCCTTACGTTCACAGCATGGAAGGTTGTTCTGGGCAGATTCCTGTGCCACAGCACATTAGACCATGCCTGAATCCTTTGGTGATGTCTACTCATAAGGCTGATGCTAGAGAGAAAGCCAGCAGCAGAAGCTAATATTTCAAGCTATGTCCTGACGGGATGCACAAAGCAGTTTCTCTCACAAGAAGCAGCCAGCTTGCAGAACAGAAGCAGATGGGTGATCTCAAATCATTTCAGAGATAAAACACAGGAAGTTCACAGCATGCCAACCACAGCACTACCACTGTTCCAGTATGTGCTGTAATGACTGGAAATATTCCCCACATATATTCTCCCACCACCTTGTGTATTAATAATAGTTATATTTATGTATCTATTACTATAGATCTGCTTTGTGCGCAAAGGAAGCTGTCGTCATTCCACTGTGTGCAGAGCAAGCACACCAGCTTGAGTTCCCCAGACCACATTTACATCCTCTGTGCTTCTGGGGGCCGATTCAGCCACCACTCTTGTCCTGGCTGTTACTCTCACAGGCAAAGCAACACAGTGAGAGTTACTAAGCCAGGAATACACAGCTCACCTAAACCACTGTCCTGTCTCCATTCATGGTCACATGCCAGATATTTGGGTTTTTGCCCCCTTTTTATCCCCCCCCCCCTTTTTAGAAACTAATGGTTTCTAACCATTAACAACTTCAAAATATGAATCTTTCTGAATATTTTTTCCCTTAGAAATGTTTTCATAACTGGATGATTTAAAATATGAAAAGCAGTTTGTTTTTCAGCCCAATGCTTTTGCATGCCAACTGAGTCAATTCTGTACAAAAGAACTGGTCACAAGGTATGCAACTGCCACCAAGGTCACGTTAACCACGTCCTTTGTTTAGAGAAATGATAGATATGAAC
The DNA here is from genome assembly GCA_013396635.1 of Penelope pileata. Classification (NCBI taxonomy): domain Eukaryota; kingdom Metazoa; phylum Chordata; class Aves; order Galliformes; family Cracidae; genus Penelope; species Penelope pileata. The sequence continues at coordinate 12,126 of WBMW01005873.1, forward strand.
TACTGTCATTTTGTAGATGCTTGCTAGTTTTCAGGGATGCAGAGCAGCTATAGCACACTCCATTTTCAGTGCTGCCTACTGATCTACAGCTGCTTCTCTGGATCTGCCCAGCTTGTGACACTCCCCCATGATACCAGGGTGGATGGCGTGACCAAAGTGCTCAGATCTGGCGGTTCCTTTCCAGGACACAAGGCACCATCCAGATGTCTCAAGTGAAATCACTGCAATGCCAGTTTGCAGCAATGTATTTTTAGAACAAAGGATTTCCCCAAATTCTCTTCTCGAACTACAAATCAGAGGACAGATCCATTCCCTCTGCAAATGCAGGAAAAGAGGAGAGAGACTTAAAAATACACTAACCAAACCCACCAAGTCTGGCAGCCTATACATGGAGAACATCTAATCTGATAGCCCCTGCAGAGCTATCCCTTCTAACACCCTCCATGGGGGGAACAGAGCCAAAATAGCACGCCCATCTCCTATCCAGGGATCCTTCAGGCTCTGTAATGCATTTCCTCTTTGCCCTTTGCTCACACAGGTGGAGTGAGACAACACAAATATTCTCACACAGATTATTGCAATCGTACCATGAGATTTCACTCATTTCTCTTTTTCTCCCTCACCACTACAGCTTTACTGGAGTTCTCTGCTGTCAGCTACCTACGAAGCCAACATAAATCATTTGCTAAACCATATCGTGTTTATAGCTATTGTGCCAAATTAAGCGCTGGTGTAAGCACATGCGACTCAGCCATGGCTGGCTGTAATCCATTTTGTCTAGAAAGAAACATTTGTTATACTCCCAGTGATACTTTTATACTGTTACCTTAGTAAAGACTACTATTGGTGTAAATCAGCACATTTTCATTGCCTTCAGTGGATCTATACTGACATAATTCTTTTTCATCTTTATCTCCCATCATACTTGTGATTCTGTCCCTATATTTTCTGCTTAGTTACATTGTTCCTGCCTGTGTCAGGCTCTCTATATCAAACACAGATTACTTTCTGTAAAAGTTTTACGTGTGGTGGGTGCAATTGTGGAGCTGGGGTGGGGCTGAGCCCATCTAGCCCAGCCTCCCACCTCCAGCAGGGCTGCAGTGCTAATTGAGGTATAAAATAATGAGGACATATTGAGAACAATTGTTTTCCTCAGCACAGTTTCCTGATTTATTGTAATTAGTGCTGCAGAGGCATCTGTGGTTGGAAGGAACAACCAGGCTACCATTAAGAAGCATGAATTTGTCTAACCCTTCAGGGAACAAAACACACTGCCAGTAAGAGGTGCAGAAATCTTTCCCAGGGCAGTCACAGGCACCAGCCTTTCACCGCTCAAAAGTGGGCACATCCAAGATTCATTTTTACAAAATGAAACTCCAAGAGAATGAAAACAGTCCTACTGCTTGGAGTTCCAGAACACAGATGCCTCGTCTGGAGCTGGGGGCTCTGGTCCACATCATTTTCTGCTCCCTTCAGCTCCTGCCTTGTGCTGCTGCTTCCTCTTTCCAAGCTCTTGATCTATCTGAGCTTCGTCTGTTTGCTCCTTACCCAGGCCTGGTGCAACCCCACCCCAGGTCCACCCCTCCCAGTCACAGGGGAGCACAGGTGTACGCAGCTTGCTTGTGCTCCCTGGACAGCCCCACATCCCTTCACCAGCTGCTCAGCCATCAGTTCAAGCTACGACCTCACAGTTCCCCTACAGCAGAAAATTGGTGAAATTAAATGCTTTTGCATTCAAATTGGAGGTAAATAGTAGTTGTTGGTGCATAGGACTGTAGCACAGAGCAGAGGAGAATGCCGTTTCCCCTTCACCAGCCTGGAACTGTTGCATTCCAGGTGTCTAAGACTGCTCCTTAGATTTCTTTGTACTTCATCCACCTGAAGAGATGCATCAAGAAACAAACCTGAACTCCAGCCCAGCTTTTAGGCATTGTAGTAGTAGATTTTCATAAGCAATAGGCAATCAGCAAGGATGCAGAGTAAATAAGAAATTATAAGCCAGAAGGGATCATCTGAGACAAAGCTTCATTAAACCTGCTGAAAGGATTATTGCACACCAAGTGTTTACTGTTTTTCTAGCAGTAGCTAGCTCCAGGTGCATCCTCAAATGTTATACATTAATCCAGGTCTTTTCCGTACTGGAGCTTCTCTCTCATCCTATTAACCATACTGTGAGGTTCAGATCACAGCTTGTTTATTGGCCTGCACAGAAAAGCCTTCGGAAGATGGCAGACCTGAAAATGGAGTGATCTCAGTAAATAATGTATTCCAGCCGTGTAATTTTTTTTTTTTTTTTTCTGGTGTGTGTTCATTAAATTGGCTTGCTGTGAAGTAGGGCTTTGTTTTTAAAAGGCCTCCTTTGATGTTCAAATGTTTACAGAACACTCACTCTTGCTTGCCTGGTTGGAAAGCTGAGCTATTTCTTCCTACTTTCAGGGCATTTGTACAGGGCCTTCTGGTGGCTCCCAGGAACAGGTCTGCAAATCCCTGGGTGATCAAGCTTTGTTTTGTTCCTTTTTCACATGCAGCTAACCTTTGAAAATCATTTCCAAGGGTTATTCTGAATAGCAGGATCCAAGCTGGAGTTTTTGAAGGCCATGACATAAAATCAGAATGTGTGTTAGAGATAAATCTTATTTGCTTTGCCTTTTCTTTGATAAGACTTTTTTCTCTGGTGTTTTCCGTTGTATAGCATTATGCTTTTTGTGACCATACACCATTATTGGTGGTTTGCAACTAAATTACTTTATTGTAAGCTGTGCCTTGCTGTTATGTAAAGCTGCTCATTGGTGAGGGAGGATGTACACCAGGAGATAAAAATGAAAAAAAGAGATGAGAGATCACCATTCAATCTTCCATGACAGAAAAGAATGTGGGTTTTCCTGTGAAACATTAAATTTTACTGTCAGTGGGTGCATGTGAGAGTGCTAAGCAGTTTATAGGGGCCAAAAGCCAAAGAGCTTCTAGCTGGAGATGTGAGGACTGGTAGGACCTTGCTGCACTGGAATGCCTTCTTCAAGCAGCCCCCAGCAACAGAGCTTGGATGCTTTTTTGTACAACGTGGAACTAGTGGGAAGATTTACCCAATGCCATTGAGATTAGCAGAAATTTCCCTAGTGAATTTAGCAAGGTGGTAGCCAGACCTTTAAATACTAGAGAAAATACTACAGACTTTTAAATGCTTCAGTTCAGATTAAGATATCATCCTCAAGTGTCTGTTTTCTTTTTTCCCTTTTTTCTAATTTTCCCAATGTTTTCCTGGAGTAAGGAACTTGTACAGCTGAGGACACAGCCAGAACCCCATTAGCAGTGCACAAACCACTGCCCACAGAGGAGCAGAGAGCTGCAGCAATGTCTGGATGCAGAGACCCACTCGTCTGAGATTTTGCCTCATAACTAATTAGTAAAGGTCAGGCAGACTACCTTGAGCTTACATCAATTAATAATGAGGTAAAGCAGACAATTTCTGGTTGGGTCCAGCTTGTGTTGACTGGTCAATTACTTTGTGCTGGCAGGTCAAGTTTTGGCATGTGTCAGCCTATTGATCTAGCAACTGAGCTCCTACCTTTGACTGCAGAAAGGGAAACAAAAGGCCATTTAATATTCAGTCCTGGCATTCCCGTGAAGTCATGTTGATACAGGTTTGAGAGGCAGCAGAGCATGGTTTAGTCCATCATGAATATGAATATTGACGCCACATGAGGTGTAACTCAGTGAAATAGTCACCAGAAAAAAAAGCCAGTAACTTACATTTTAAAAGCATCCACTACATTCTCAGCTATATTCAATATGTCCTCATCTGATACAAACAGATTCAGTTCTGCTGGCTTCAGCAGAGTTCTTCTCATCTACATTAGCAAAACGCAAAGACCTTTAGCTACTGACCTACTCTGCTCTGCTAGGGAGCATGCCTCTGAATAACTCCTGTATCTGAAAAAATTCCAGTTCCACTTTATGAAAAGACATTCTTTGGGTTTGACAAAGAGACGGAGCAAGAGAAAGACTGACAGCAAGCAGTCCATTTAGTAAAGCATGATCGCAACAGATTTTGAACGCAAAGCCAGAAGGTACCACTAGAGACATGCAGATTATCTATTCATGTTCTAATGAAATAGCAAATAAATAATTTTTTAAAAGCAGGCTGTGTGCATGTGTTTGCATATGCACTGCCTTTGTGAAATCTCATGGGGAAAAGTAATTGATGATCTTCTTGAAATGATCTTTTGAGACCAGCCTGCCTATGAACAGAGTTAATGAATTTCATCTCCTATCACAAAGTTACAACAAATAGATATCATCTGATGGTCCAAATTCTGCTGCAAAAGAATCTGTATAGCTGCAGCCAGCACAACTTGTACACTGCCTTTGGTAGGATCAAAAAATAGAAAAGATCTTACAGCAAAATTCCCTGAGACATCAACAAACAGACACACAGACTAGACATTTTTGCTGCTGTAGTTTAATACCTCATCAACTTCAGCTGCAAACTTCACCTTCTGGATGGAGGTTACCCTCTCTGCACCAGGCACAACAGAAGGCAAGGGGTGCTGACTTCTCAGCTATTGTACTACAGACTGGCACTTCATGTCCAAGTGCTGGACAAGATTCATTTGCACTGTGACAGTTAAGGAATCCTGCTTCTCCTTTCCTAATCCTGCCATGAAAGATATATTCCCTGTGAAACAGGCAAGGCAAGTAAACGGCTTTTTGTTTTGAAGGCTGGCTGTTTTCCACTAGATGCGATCCAACAGTACAACAGAACCATTTAATGCCTACACATATATTCTAGGGTCACAAACGGAGAGATGGAACATTTGAGTGTTTTCACTTCCCATCACCGGACAACCCCATGGTTCTTTCAAGGCATTCTGGACTTGGCCGGGTCAGAACCTCCACGATCATACATCAGCACAGCAACACAGCTGAATAAAACTTCACTGACATAGCAACTCACAGACACACAGCCAAAATCATAGAATGGTTTGGGTTGGAAAGGACCTTAAATCTAAGGTAGAAGGTGGCAGTCCCAAACAGGTATGCTATATCTAGAGGTTGACCACATGTTGCAGCTCTTCTGCATTCTCCTGATTTGTTGGTAAGACGCCACATTCTTATTTCTGTCACCTCACTTCAAAACTTTCCAAGATTTTGATAAGGTGGCTTAGTTGCTGATAATTAGAAGCAATATTTTTGTGCATCCTTGAAGCTGACAAAGGAAAGTCCTATCAGCATACTTACAATCTGTGTCTAGACTGATATGTAAATACACGCATCAGAAAAAAAAACTACAGTTATTTTCTGCTAGGAATTACTATTTTTTTTTCCCCCTTCAGTACATTTTACGTTCAAAGAAGAAATTTAAGTCAGTAAGGACCAGGCACTGTCTACAACACGGTTCTTAATTTCTCATTAACAGTGTGTCAGAAGAACTGATTTATCAGGAAATTCGTCTTCCTGTGAACAGCAGTACAAGAGCACCTGTAGCTTTCTTTGTAATTGATTTAGCAATGGAACTCTGCCTCTGGTTCATTTCCAACAAAGAAAAAGAAGGAACTTTGATTGCATTGAAACACCTATTAAAAGAATGTGTCATTCTCAAAGGAAGTGTAAGGAAATAACCCAAGAAGATCAGTTTGTTGGCATCCTTTGCCAGATGCCCACAGCTCTTGTGATGTGAGAAACACTGGAATTCATATCTGGTGTCTGTATTTCAATTCAATTACTGACATACTAATTTAAATGGTTAATTGCTTGGGAAATAAAAGGACAGTTGCCAAAATGCCTGCAGCATTTTTTTTTTTTTTTTAATTCTGTATTATTGTTAAGGCTACATTAACATTATATAGATGTCCAAAATATTACAAGAAAATAAAAATGGTGATCCCGCAGAGGGAGGCTGGAAGGCGTGGTTTTCTCCCCTCTTGCTCGGAAGCACTCAGAAATGTTGCACATTCCACATTTTCAAGCATCAGATAGGGTTTTGGAGTCCTTGCTGGGAGCTGATTACTTGTGGGCATGAGTGTTTGTTTGCTTTTTTTTTTTTTTATTATTTATTTTGTCTGGATGTCTCAGAGGACACAATTTAGCAGTTAGTGAAGTTCATGAGGTAGCATCTTTGGACTATTTTGGAGCAGCTCAGGCAAGGAGTGGGAGGCACGCAGCACAAGCACAAATATGAACTAAGCAAACAGTTGGATTTGGGACCTATTTTTGTCTCAGCAATCCCATCTGTAGTACAATGCAGAGCAACACACCATCCCTGCTTCTTTTCCCTTGCAGAGCAGGGAAGATCATGCTCCTATGTTTGCCTGCCCTTCCCTAGATCTAGGGCCAGTAGAGGCTTCACCTCCCAGGGGTCACCACAGCAACCAGTTGGTTTCAGTGACATCCTCAGCCCCTGTGACAGCCAAAAGTGGATGCATGACCACAGGCATCCCGTGTCAGAGCAGGGCTCCCCCTCTCAGGGGGGGTATGGCAATGCTTTAAGCACACCCTATTTTTTTCCATTGTACTGAGCTTTTCTTTTCACATGAAGGTTTTGGATCCCTGAACTCCCCCCTCTTGGTAGATTAAATTATTTTGTAGGCAAGTACCACGAGAGCAGGTTCCTCTTGAGCATGAACAGAACGGAAATCAGTCATTAATCAACTGAATCCCCACAGTACCACTAACGTAATCCAGTAAAATGAATGATGGAAGGAAAAATAAATGCTTCTGAGTTTAACAAAGCAGAAATATTATCTCAACCAAAACACAACACACAGAGGCTATTTGTGTATGTGTGTGGAGAGGGGGGGGGATCTTTTTTAGATTTATTATTTGGATTATTAATACTGATGGTTTTGGGAGAAGCAATGAAAGAAATCAGTCTTCCATCCTGTGGTGCAGAAACGAAATATCATGCTGTCTAGAAAGGAATGTCTGGAGTGATTTTGTACCAAAGAACATGTTTTTTTTTCCCCTTACTTTTCCTATTTAAGAAGGAATCTGTATAAAAGTTTCCTGCCACAAAAGAATTGTGGATCCACAGGATCTGGAAGATGGGTCCTGCTAGCCATTCACTGTACAAAACTAACCTGCCATTCCAGGGCAGGAGAGGACTGGAAAGAAAGAAGCTCATTTGTGGAGCGACTCTGTACCTTTCCTACTGGAAGTTTTTTGTTTTAATGAAACAGAGCCCAGGCAGGTCAAAAAGACCAGATGCAACATAGCAGCTTCTAAACTGGAGACATCTCTACATCTGGGGATGTGAGAAAATATGCTTGCAGTCTTGGAAAATGAGATCTAGTATATGAACCTTGATGTTCCCTGCCTCTGGGGCACAAAGACATCGCTGAGAGCCTGATCCAAGTGGTCAAGAGCTGGCAAAGCTTCTCTGCTTCCCCACTGACCGGTCCTGGTGGGAGCATCACATCCTTGGCTCTTTATGAAAAGAGAAATAAGTTCTGGTAGCACAGGGGCAGGGAAGGGAATTGAGGGCTAAACAACCTCAGGCCTTCAGTCAGGCTCCACTTGTGCTCTTGTTGGTTTATAAATTTTGGTTGGGCCCAGGAAAATTAGCTTCAAATTAAAATGGGCTTCTGTGAGTTTCATTAGCTGTAAATAATCTGAGTTTCATTAAGAGGCAAGAGACCAGGAGCACTAGCAGTTCTCCTAGAAAAAAGCTGCACTAAATCAATGCTTGGCTATTGAAGGTATAAAACAGGTAGAGCCACAGTATGGGAGGGAAAATTAGAGCTGCAGAGATGCAAATTCTCCCAATTTTTTTTATTAAATATGCTGGAGCTTGCAGCTGATGAAAATTTCAGCCACTGATGAGAGAACAGATTAGGATTTCAAAAAGCATTCGAAATCAGTCCAGTTGGGATCAAATAGTATTTCTGACAAGAAGATTTGCATATGGCCTTTCAGATCTAACTGCATGGCAAGGAAAGGAAGATTTTGAACACCCTTACATGCATCTTTTCCCTTGAGAACAGATTCTGTAAGGCCTTTGCTTTGGTCGTGTCTGAGATCTCCCACACGCATCCCCCTCCACACAAAGAATTCAGTTTACACTTTCCTGGCAGAGTGCCCCAGGAACAAGCTCATGTGCAAGCAAATGAGATTCAGAGGAAAGAAACAAGCTGTAGCAAAGGCCAGTCCCTACCCCTGTGCCAAGCAACAGGTAAAATTGGTTCTAAGCTCCTCCTGATGCCTTATTGAAATGTGCTGGTTTTTCCACACAGAACTACCCTGATTCGTACAATGCACTACAAACTCACAGCTCCGTGTACACGATTTTGGATAATCAAAAGCAGCAAGCATGCCAGAAATCTGTTTACTCTATGCAAACAGTGTTACCTAGTATTGATCTCCGTGGTGCATGTTAACATAAATCTGACATGAGCGCTAGCTTACCCACCACTCCTTTCATTTAGGAAACACCGATTTATAAACTGCATTAGCACAGACTGCTCTCAGACTAACAGCTCCTGGTCCTCCCAGCAGCACGATGAGGCATCCTTTGCAATCACCAGTCGGCTGCCTTGACTGTGCACAATTTTTTCCTGACTTCCCTTTCTCAGGGAGGCTGCTACATTACTCGTCTGTTTTTCTGGGTTCAGCTGTAATACTTGGCCATTATGCCAGGCAACACAGACTCAAATATTTTTCCTTTCTCTCGAAGATCCCAACAGGGGTGACAGCTAGGAATCACTCAGGAGATGGGCTTGTACTCCTGCAATTTATTAGTTGTCATGTAGTTACTCAACCTTCTTTTAGGTACCTTAAAAACAACTTGTCTCTGCCTCCCCAAATAGAAGAATCACCACACTTATTCACAGCTCATTTGCCACATTTCCTCTCTAGTTAAAATCAGCTCCCTTTTCTATTCTATTTGATGACTTCAAACATGTTTTCAAAAGATAATTTTCAACTATTTTGCACAGGGTTATGTGTTTTTAACAAGATTTCTCTTATTAATCTTCCATTTCAGGCAGAAAAACACACACCGACATAAAGGACACCTTATGTGCCATATTTCTTCTTTTTAGGTTCTGAATGGTCTCTGGCACTCATCTCATTGTAGGGTTATGAGCGCCTTATATTTCCATTTTTGATAAAGGAAACAAAAACAAACATTTCAATTAAATAACTTTAACCCACCTATTAAAACCTTGCCTTCTCTTGCTCTGGTTTATTCAGGCCATTCTCTGACTGACAGCGGCACTCAGGTGTGACCCCAGCACTCACAGGACCTGCTGCTGGCTTCCTTTCCTGTCTCACTTCTGTAAAGCAGCAGCTACGCTATTTATTACAACCTTTTTCTCCTCTTCTACAAAAGCAGGGTTGGGACTTAGAGAATATACTTAAAAACATGAGTAATTTTCCTAAATGAAAACGAAACAGCTAAAAGCAATGAGGTGACTTGAAAAGCACAGAAGCAAAGACCAGCGTTATTAGAAGTAACAAAGAAAGTCATTATCAATAGTGCAACAAGCTGCTATTCTAAAACCTATTCTAAAGAGATTCCCAGCAGTTATTGAAGACTTGGCAGTTCGGTGCAAGGGCGAAGAGAGAGGGAGATGTTCTTGAAAATATTGAAATTGCAAAGCTGTTTGCCTCCGTTAGGTTTAATGCTGCAAATGAAGTACTTTGTATGTCAGCCCATAAGCTACAGTGGCACAATTCTCAAAATAAGTTGAAAAAAATTAAAGGTTTTTTTTCTTTTCTTTTTTTTTTTTTTTTTTTAAGAACTCCATAGTACTACCTAATAATCACCGCCCAAACAAAAACATAAATATAACCCTCTGCTCGTGAGCCAATGGTTTGCAGAAAGGCACGGCTGTGGTTTTGGTTCCCACAGTGTCCTCTTCCAAGAATTTTACCCAGCAGAGGAATCTCCATGCAGAGCTGCACGTCCTGTAGGCACAGCCTTGCACCTGCCTGCACCCCTCCAGCCAATCTTTCTCTCGCTGAAATGGGTGAGCAGCACATGAGAAAGACGTTAATGTCATGAAAGCAAAGAGCACCTCTAAAAATTTTGGTAGTTTTTCCCCTACAGATCAAACTCTAGGATAACAACACCCAGATTCTCTGAAAGTGTTCAGACCTTATTCATATCAATAATTATAACAGCTTGGACTTGCAGGTTGGGTAAGCCTAGCTTGGTCTGTCACATTCTCCTAAGGCCTGCCAAGTCCCACATTCCCCACCTTGATTCTCCAGCCTGAGGGAACATCAGGTACCATAAAGAAATACATCTAGAAAAATAGTAACACTGATTAGTGCTGCCAAATACTTTCCTACACTATTCATGCTGAGAAGATACCTCCTTTGCAGTGCAAATGATCACCGACCACGGTAATCAATTAGAACTCCGTTCTTATAGTAAGGCTTGAGTTAGTCAGATCTTTGTCAGCACAGATTTACTAGAAACAAGTTGGGAGAGTTCTTCTCACTGTTAGAGACCCCTAATTCTTTCAGTGGCAAAATGCAAGTTTTACAAGAGATACATATATGCGCTATAACCTCCCCAGTCAAGAAGAAAAAGCTGGAATCTTCACATTTCTGTGTGGGCACTTTCCACAATGACTTCATAAATGGTTGATACCAGTTTAAAAGAGAGCTTTGTGCAAAGCTGCATGTTTTATTCACAACACAAAATATCTTCCAGACAAAAACGTGTTCTATTGAAATAAACAGATACAGATCAGAGAAAAGACAAACTTCAGAGAACCTTCTGGGTTTCAGCAGATTGCAGCTCACAAGTGGCCGTGTGTTTTCCCCCCCAAGCAGTCTCCTTTTGGCCATCAATTGCCGTGTTTCTTTAAACTCACTCCTTAATAGCTGTGAATCTGCTCGAGTATTTCTATACACTGGAAATGTCATAGAGATGAGCCTTCTGGGCCTAAAGGAATCTCTGGCATTCATGGATGAATTTGAAGGCATTGATTTTCCCCGCAGGAGATTGCTGTGTGTTAGTTCTGAAGAAGGACAGAAGTCAGAAATTGTATGTTGGGGTGCCAGGGTCACAGCAAGGCCAAAGGACTGCCTCAACCCACAAGGTACGGCCCTGGCCTTTATGGATTGAGAAGGAAAAGGCAGAAGGCTGAAATGTGAGCTATTTCATGAGCTGGGCAGTTCTAGAATTGTGATTCTATGTTTTCTGGGAAAAAAGCCACATCATATGCCATGAGCATGCATGAGGTTTGCAGAACTGAGACAGAAAGCACCAAAGTGCATGGGACATCACCTGACAAGACTGAAGTGTTGAAAGCTTTACCAAAAACAGGAAGCAAAAGTGTTAAGTCATAGTTTTCATCTCAAAGGTAACTCCAGAGGAAGGCAAAGAGACAGGTAAGGATCTGTTTCACGTGGCCTCTAGATTTGCAGACAGCTTTCTGAGGATGATGGGAAAAGCTGGCTTCTGCAGATGGTTCTTTCCCAGGAAGATAACCATGTGCAACTCAGCCTGGCAAGATGAATTGAGTGTCAAGAGAGGCCTGAAATCCTGACCACTGATATTCCTCCTATCTTGTTTCTATTTCTGTCTCATTACCCCACCCCATTTTCTCAACAGCATTCCACTAACATTGCAAAATGTGACAGAACAGCCATTCCCAAATGGGAAAATATCCTGGCATAGTACATAACCCTTATATCTGCTGTGATGAAAGAAATCATCAAAATTACCTTTCAGAATCTGTTTTAGAGAATAGTTTCTTACAAAAAATGGTCTTCAAAATGAGAAGCTTCTGTTCATTACTAGTTTTTCTTCTCCTAAACATTTTCTTAATCAAAATTTTCAGTTATGGGCAGAACTGGAGTAAAAACAAAAACAATTATTTTTAAATCAATGACGAAGGGAAATTCAGGATTTTGCTTTTTTAGATTTCCCTATATTTTCAAAAAAGAAAAGCAGACATTAACACATTAATTCACTTGTCTTCTCACAGGCAGATATTTCACTTACTAATGAAACAGCAAAGAAAGATTGACCTCACTGGCATTTCTGGACTTGTTCAGGATACATTTGCACATTTCCTGGAACCCTACAGCCACGAAGTGATGTAGGCTCTGGTCCAGGTTTTAGTTTTTTTATTGCTAGCTTTCCTATAACATAGCAAAGACAGAATGTATATACAAACAAGCTTAAACACATGAATATGAGCACGCTGAATTGATAATGGAGGAGTGTCTGACTTCCTCCAGCACTGGAACCACCTCTAGAGCTCATTCACAGCCCAGAGTTGCCTTCACTCTAAGACAGGACATAAGATGTTGATAGTCCTGGAGGTTGTGTGCCCGGAGCTTAAGCTGTTTATATTTCTTTCTAGACCTGCTCCTTGGAGGGACAGAGTTTTCAAGCACCATGAATAAGACACTCAACTCGGATGGCTTTTAAGAGAAAGTGGACAGAGGGCTGGCACAGTTTGTCTCTTCAGAAACCTCCCTCTCTGGGTGTGTAGCAGGGCCCTGGAGATCTGCAGAGGAACCCAGATCTCAGCATCTGTTTCTCCAAACTGGAAACCATTCCTGTGCTTCTCAGATACTCAAGATATTCAAAAGAGAAAAAGTGCTGCCTCAGTATTCAAGAAGGGCATGAATTGCAGGTTGGCAAAGAAGGTCTTCAACAAGAAATTGCTTGCAACAAGCACAACCCCAATTTACTTATCTTCTACAACCCAACAGTAAAGCCCATTGTCTTTGCCTCTATTTTTGTGCTTTATTTCTACCTGAATGCAGGTCTATGATTAGTCACAGATAGCTGGCATTGATTGGTAGGATGCTACCAGAATTGCAACGTCATTTTGTTTTTGTCATATTTCTTTACACATTCTAATATCAGAATAAATAAACATGCTGTATTTTTATTCTTGAACACAGGATGAAAAACTGATGCTCATGTTCAACCCTAGGAATGACCACCAGCACACCAATTTTTCCTATCTTTGTTTGAAAATTCCTCACAGAGAGTGATTCCCTATTGTCTTCAGGCAAACATTCACTGAAAAAGACACCTTCGCAGCTATCTGAAGCAGGCATCCCATTTCAAAATTCACTGTATAGAACGACATTATTAAAGCATGCAGAGAAGCAGCTACCCCCATCATCACTGTGTTTAACCAGCCAAGTGACAACAGAACAGCTTTTTTGTCTCCAACACCAGAAGAAATATTGCTTAAGCTTCTATTTTCTCATCACATTTTTTGTCACTTTTTTTCTTAAGCTACTCTTGTTTGTTCAGTGTATTTAGCAGACATTTATCTCACTCCATCTGTAAAGATTAAAGACTCATGCTACCTAGTAATCCAATTACCTTACGTGAGAAAAGCAAGTGTGTCTTTGGTCAGTACCCACAGAACTCCAGGAATTCATCACAATAGAAAATGAAATCTAATTAATTGCGTGCTTTGGTTTAGCTTTATCGACATCATTATTTCATTCATTTCTAATACATGTTAGCAGAGATTGAGCAGCCTTAGATACAAAGAACCAGTGGGCCAGTGTACCCTAAGGTGAGTGTGCAAGTAATTATATTGCTAAAGAATCATAACTGAAAAAAACTTACTTGTGGTGAGAGGCTCAAAAGAGAGAAAGAGTTACAGACCCCTGGGGTAACATAGTTCTTACGCAGAAATTCAGCGTTTCATCAATTCCACTAATCCTTATTTTACATTTGAAGAAAAGTGGACTCTCTTCACAGTTTATTGCTTCATTGAAAACATTTATTCTCACGTGACTTACTAAAGAATTTAGGTGAACCTCATAATAGCACAACACTTTTAGCAGAAACCCAGAGGTAATGAGGTACCTGAATAAGAATTAGTGGAATAAAACAACCCCAGAAGCATGATATCGTAGATAGATGGGTTGGCATGACAGCTTGACAAGTACTCTGGAGACAGAAGGGGGGCTTTTGGTCCTTCCTAAGGTTATGGTGGAACAGCAACTGGATCTCAAGGTGGAAAAGAATCACAGAAGAGCTGTGAGAGCTATTGGAGGACAAGGTAACACACTGTATGAAGATTCAGAAGCAAATAAAACCTCTCAATATCAAACGACTTGCCCACAATTGACAAGTTTTTTAGACAGTGAGAGCAAATGCTTGAACAACTCAGACCAAATAAATATATATGTCTCTGATAAAATGAGCGTATAAGGTTACAAACCACACTGTTAACAGCAAGCTGATTAGCCGTTAGGAGAAATCACTAATAGATCAAGGCTAAGAGCTTTCTAAAACATATAGCACAACTCAAGTAGAGCAGAGAAAGCACTAAAGCACAGAACTAATGAGGTAGTAATAAAGACTCCCTTCCAACTTTGAAAGTCAGTGAAAACAACATTATTTACTTGAACTTATTTATGCTAGACAAGTTCTTCTGAGTATCTTACTGTCTCTGCTTTGGCTTCAGGAAAAGAGTGCTTTATAGCCTTTAAGTGGTTAAAATCTTATTTAACCAATGCTTCAACTTCATGATATACCAGAGCTCTAGGAAAGGAACTGGAAAAGAGCAATGAAATCTGTCCCACAAAATAAACACTCTCTTAACAACTGAATACTCTCAGTTATCTGCCATTGGCTTTCATTTTTTCCTTTGTTTTCTTAGAGTGTGAGTTTCTATGATGGAATACAAACTTCTCTTAGCCCATGGCAAGCATGCAGGTTTGCAGTAAAACATCCATTTTCTAGGGATAAGTGAGAACATTTGTGTTTTAAAATGTTCTTTTTGCCTCCCCTTACCAGTCAAAAATGAAAACCCAAGAAAAATACGTTTTTCTTCAAAGGAACAGTATTTTTCATGTAAGTTAGTGAACAAGATAACGCACTAAGAATAAGCCTTTTGGGTTTTTTTTTGTTTTACTCCATTCCAATGACACAGTTCGGAGATCAAATACTCAATAACTCACAGAAAATAAAGCCTTGTGTTCAATTTTAATATTAAAAAAGTATTTAATTTGAACTTCGTTTTCAAACTGTTATAGATATTTTAAATATCGGTTGCTGGAAGCTCTTGCAAAAGAAGTGACAACTAATAAAACAACAAACTACAGAATTGCACAAAGATAAATCTATTCTCCTAACATGCAAACCTCACTTTGAGTATGACAACTCCAGCACAGCCAAAGTACAGAGATGATGTCAACTGCCCTGTATTTTGCAGCTCCAAACCCAAAGCCCTCCTCCAGAGAAATGCTACAAAGCACCTGATGTGGCAAAAACCTCTACTTTTACAGGAGCTTCTGAGCTGCCAGGCTATCACATCCAAAAGCTCCACATAGAGAAGCCAGGGGGAATGGCTGTATTCCCATGGAAACGGTCAGAACAGTGTAATTGTCACGCAAGCTCCTGCTGGGTTTGTGTGCATGCATTCACATAGGCTGCATTTTGAACACAAGGATGTGGCATATGCTTCCAGCCTTAAGTGCTGGATCCAAAGTCGGTTAGAGACAATAGCAGTCTCAATAATGGCAGCTCTACTAGCATCATATGTATCCTCAGTCAAAGACAACACCCAGACCAGGTGTCCTGTGAATGATAGGCTTGGGCCATAATAGAAAGAGGATAATAAACCAACCACAAAACACTGATGTAAGAAGTAAACGAACTCCAAACATCCTAATAATAGAAAACTTTAAACTGTCCAAACATGCACAAATACTATCAGGCACATCTGGGCAGAATAACTAGAGATGCAAACAAAATACTACTTAACTACTTAGTCTTTTCCTGTGCTGTTGTACAACAAGGTAGTGCTAGTTTTATGCTGGGCTCTGTCCCCTGCTGATTAAGTGCTAGGCATGAAATAGCATTCACTTTGCAAACTACACATAGGGCATTTTTAACTAAGGGGGGAAGAAAATGAAAAAAAGAATCAAGGAATGGATTAAAAAAAGGATATGAGGATATGGGAGCAGTGTAAAACAGAACATAAAAACAGAACTCCAGTTTGAAATACTTGTGCTGGCATCGAAGTTTTCCACTTTACAATGCCAATCTCAAAGACAGATACAGAGGAGAAGTTAGTCAAAAGATCAATTCTGTTCTCCTAAGTCCCAGCAGCCCTACAGTATCCATCAATGAAATAACCGATGCAGTACCTTTTCTTCTATGGAGTGTGATCTTATAACAGGCAGAACAAACCACTATAAGAAATCACATGAAGAATCACACAAAGCTACTGCACAGTGAAAATTTTTCGGGGGCACTTGAATGGAGCTAGATGGCAAGTCATTTAGTCCTCCTCCGCCCCACAGAAGGCCAGCAGAGGATCCCATTCACATTTTTCACAACCGAGGCTTTCTCATTCTCGTTCATTTCGTTCATTCATGAACAAAAAGCAGAAGTGCCACATAAAGGTTTGCAAAGAGACCAGAGACACAAAACTACATTTTTCAAAAATCACAGATTTTATCTTTCCAAAGGACTGAGAAATGGCTAAAACATTAGATTTGTTAACTAAAAGCAAATGAATTGTATCTGATCTGAACATAATATATTAACTGATCAACATATCTGTGCATAAAGCAGTTATGGAAGAATCAAAGTTTTGAACTGAACATAATTACAAATCCCAAATTATTTTCTCTGGGTCCAGATTTAATTCCCAAAGTCAACACTGATAGCAGTGCCTTACTGACATCAGGTGCAGCAATACTGTGTCTTTGGTGATCCTACTATTCATTCAAAAATTCCCAAATCTTAAAAAAGGTAGCAGAGTTTTCATCAAGCTCTCACAACTTTGCATAATTTTAATTGAGGAAACAATACCACAGACTCCAAGTGTCAACCAGTGCAGAAAACTTGCATGAGCTTTGGATACCGACTGGAATAGTACAGTCACTTACATGCAACAACTAATTACTTCCACTTTCCTGGCATTAAGGACATGGAGCTTGACTTTCTATTGGGGAGGTATGCTGAAAGTAAAACAGGCATTACAAGGTAGATGTGTTCCAAGAGCTTTTGTTATTACTCACTATAGACAATCCCACTAACGAGATGAGGTACAGTTTAACAGCTGTATCTCCCACAGGCTTCAGAAGGGCTTGTGGATGTTCAACACCAGGGTGAATAGGGTTTCTTAATGCACACCATGCACAATACCTTGGAAAGCAACAAAACAAGGACTATGAAAATCACTGTCTTTCAAGTGTGTTTCTCATTTTCTTCTGGCATAAGATGCCTTGGAAACCAGGGCTTGTGTGTCATACCACCCTTCACTGGTTTGCCTTTGTCTAAGCCTAGGCAAATGTGATCTACCTGCTCCTCTTTTGCTTTACTGTTTCCAACCTACATGTAGATATTGGTGGCATAGCCTTGGATGCCACCAGAAATCAACAGACCTCAGACAGATCTCACAGAGAGGTTCCTCAAGATCAGCAAAAGCACTAACAGTGAAGTGATGGAGTCTAACAGAACGNGGTACACCAGTGGTGACTCAAGAGACTGCAACTGTTAGTCTGAAGCTGTACCTCCAGTTACTATGCTTTCCTCACATATTCTAGCTGTTCAGAAGTATCAAGGAAGCCTAAAGATATCATGGTACTTGGGGGTTCCAAGGCTCTCTCTGCCCACAAAGACACAGGTATTACTCAAACAAGAACATGTGCACATAAAGAGGTGCGTAGCCAAGTCGTATGCATGTTCCATGCTGAAGTAAGCTGGTCAAAGAAAAGGCTCATCATGCATCTTTCCTAAACGGTAACATTAAGGGTGAGCTTTGAGCAACGGAGCTGATGCTGGTTATGGAACTATTCCCCAGATCTGAGATACAAGATGCTGTCAGCACCTTTCATCAACATGCATCATATTGCTTAGCTAATGGAGCTTGGAAAGGATCTACTATTTTTCAATATTTCTCCCATTAGTGTAAATAGATGAGATTCTGCTCCAGGCCACATATGAAAGATGAAAAATTAGGAGAAAGACGTGAATAAGTGCAAAGTATGTGAAAGAAAGAGTGTGATGGCTCATATTTCTTTGCCTCAGAAAGACATATTCTGCCCCTTTACAAAATCAGAAGTTGCCTCAAAGGAAGTCAACTAATGTATGCATTAGTATTCAAAAGAAGCAATCCTCACAGCCAAAAAAAAATTTCTTTTTTGAACTGCCTTCAACATTCCTCTTTTCCCCTCCCTCCAGACCCCCAAATGCCTGGGAAGTTAGAAGAAATGTATCTTTTCATTAAATAAAAAAAAAAAATGGATCTTAAGCCTGGAAAATAAATGTAACAGAGAAGGTCCCAAAAATCTTACAATTACGTCATTTGATCTTCTCTTTCTTTCTCTGGCTCCTTTCCAGGCTTCTCATCAATCTTCTCTTTCCCTCATGCTCCTCAAGCTCCAGCTCCTCGAGCTGCTCCCTTCTCTGCCTGGCTGGCCTTTATCTAAGCCTGGGGCAACCCTGCCCCAGGTGCACCTCATCCAGTCACAGGTGCAAGTGATCTGCCTGTAATCCCCAGGGCAGCCACACCCCTCCACCATGTGCTCAATCATCAGATCATGCTGGGATCAACTGTTTCCCTACAATAAATCAACAGTATTTTCAAGTTGTCTGTGTTGCTAAATCTCTTTCAAAAATCAAAGTATCTTATGTAGCGACACAGTTATGAAATCTAAGGGTGAAACAAAAAGCTTTAGAGTTTACCTACACTTCACTGGAGAAGTCCATATAGCTGAAAACAGAAGAGCTTTGTGAATACTCTTTCACAAAAAAATAAAAGCACCTAAATGAACTCTTTAGATTACTATGAAGAAATGACCTATGTGAAATCTAACAATTGATTAAAAACATTCTCAAAAGCAGCTTTTTTTGATACTAATGCAAATTTTAGCAATATATTCTGTCTATTTACAATGGAGTTGATGAATTTCTCACCATTGAAAGCTGTGTAAATACCACACCAAGTTATGGCAGTGCTCAACCCCAGACAATCCCCATTTGGGGGCAAGATGCCACCATTTGCAGGCTTAGGTGATTTGTAGTGGGCTTCTTCTCAAATTATTCCCACCTTTTTCTTCTGATAGAAACTGATTTCAGCTTTCAGTAGTCCTCGGCTGACATATGTTGTGTATATTTTATATGCTTATGTTTGTGCTGTGCATGTTGTGAAGAAAACCAAAACAAATCTAGGAACAGATGAGTTCCCTACCACTTGCAGCCTTGATACGACGTGCTGAAAGAAATTCAAAGTGTCCTCGCTCTGGAGAATTACCAGGAAAGTTTAAAGGAAAGAAACAGATTCTGAACCCTACTGCCATAATATTATTCCCAGAAGTACAATTCAGATTCCCTTCCCCCCCCCCCTTTTTTTTTTTTTTTTTTTTAAGAACAACAAACTGGTAAGATGCTTGAACACAAAACGAGCACAAGAGAAATGATAACCTCACAACTATCACAGTCCTGGCTGCTGGATTGAAACCTCAGGGTATGATTTAATATTCTTACGCACAAAATTACACTTAAATACCGTTAGGGTTGGGCTGTGCTACAAACCAACAGATGCTGGGCAATTCAAAGTTAAGGATGACACTTCATCACCACTGCTCTTAACATGGAGAAGGAAAAGTGTGCAAGTTAAGGACATAATTTCAGCCTTTCAAGTGAATTCTTCAGAGTTTATTAGCTTGTTACAATGGTAATGTTATTTTAAGCACAGTTTTGTATGTTAAATGCCAAAAGATTTCTCTGTATTCAGGCAATGCTAAATTTACAAAACTGAAAGAAAAGCAAGTGATAGAACTAAGGAGCTCGACTCCTAGAGAACCACTAAAAAAACCACAGTAAAAATCCTACCATATTTTTGGGAAAGAATGGGAAAAAGAAAGCGATGGTATGAGCATCTGACATCATGCCAAGTGCAAGCACAAAACGTAATGCTTGACAAAAATTCAAGATGAATGGAACTGAAATATCACCCACACAAGGAACATAGAATATTGCAGAATTGATTCCCGTTTAAACTCTCATTTCTGGTTTTTTGTCATGTAAACACATTTGCAGCAGTAAGAATCAGAAAATATAAACCTTAAATGAACAGAACTAATTCTGAGACAACTGTAAGTCTCAGAAATATTTATTGTAAAATACAGAACTGAGAAAACAGTTGTTTTCTCATGTACAGAGATTAATCCTACACCTGAAGATCATAAAATTCAATATAAGTGATATAGTAAGCAAGAAACAAAATGGTTAAAAAAAAGTAGTGGCTTTAATTTGACTATTTCTTTGCTTTCTGCAATTAATTGTCTTTATGTAATTTATTAACCTAGGAAAAGCCCACGTGACCCTTCCAAACACTTTTTATAGGAAAGAAAAGCGAGATCACTTCCCAGTCGTGCTTGATCCTATTCAAGAAAGGAGAATGAAAGAAAAACTACATGAAAAGCAAGAATATTTACAACTAAGAGTGGAGATTTTGAGAGCAGACTCGGCTGTTTATATTTTGAGCAGACTCAGCTGTTTGCAATTTGAGCTCCACCCATGGCACATAGTGATATCAATTATCATTAAAAAAGAAAAAGAGAGGGACTTCAACAATATAATGCATGAACTTGTGCAAACCTGAATTAAAGAGAGAGGCAAAATATGTGGAAAGGAAAAAAAAAAAAAAGAAAAATCTCTAGTATAAGAAGATCAAAGTTGCAATATTGTGAATACAGGGCCACATAGTGTAAGAAACATCTTGAAAGTACCTAAACTTAAAAAACACAAAGTCTTTCAAACCACATACTTGCATATAAAAAAACATTACTTAAGAGCAACAGAAAGATCTCCCAAGAACGTAACTTCTGAGATAAACTATTAACCAATACCTTTGCAGGGTTATTTTCTTTCATCCATGCCTTTTCTTTCAGTGCTTTGTTAGAAGAAGCCATACCGCACAAGATATTTCAGAACTAACTCTGCTTAGCATCAAATGTATAAATATAATAAAAAAAAAAAAAAAAATCTCCCTCTAAATCAAAGATTCAGGCTCTAACTAGCTACTTATTTCAGCCCACAACAACCTCAGTCAGATAGACATACATACATTCGCAGTGACTGTGCTAACAAATACCCAAGCACCACGAAGAAAAATAAAACCAAACAAACTTAGAACACTCACCAGGTAGCAGCAGACAGAAAGCAACAGGTCCTTGTGATACAGGTACAGGAAGTGAAGAGAGGGGAAAAAATACAGGCCTATAACTCTTCACCCAATTTAAAGAGCCAGACCCATCACAGCTGGTGGAGAATTTCTGCAAGAACACAGCTGTATGTTGATGATCATTCTAGAAAAGAGAATTCCTACCTTGCCTCATTGGTTCTGAGGGATTGTGTTGCAGAAAGCATTTAAACTTGTTAGTGTTGGCAGGTTTATTCAGGTTCTTGTGAAGAAAAATTTATTTTGGAAAGAAGTGTATGGTTTATGTGTTATCCTAATAGCATATTTTGAATCTGCAGATGGTAAAGGTGAGCGAAGGCAACCCAGGCTTCTTTGATTCTAGAGACCCTGAACATTAGGCTGTCCAAGGTTAGTGTATGACATAGTTATCTGAAAAAACACAGAGACAATCGTTCATCACACAGTGATCCCTCCAAAATCCCCCCAAAAGAAATCTACACACAACCTAGCAATGCTGTGCTATTTTTATCTCCTGAGATTTAACATTTTTTTCCTCTTTTCCTTTCCTTTTTAAAATATGTGCCCCTTGATAATTTTTCTTCCACCACTTTCAGACTCCAAATTCTACTTTATGAATGAGCCTTATAGCTGTTTTTTACTCTTTTCCTGTTTTTTTTAATATATTCACAACACTTAGAATTAATGGATTTATACACTCAGACAAAGTTAATGTAAAAAAGTCACATTCAAAAAATCAAGATGCATTATAGCCCACATTGGCAACAAACAGAAAATCACTTTGCCTTACTTTTTACAAAGTTAAGGCAGCTGAATAAATACAAAAGTGGAGGGAAAAAAAAAGAAAATAGATGAACCCCATAGGTATCACTGGTTTTGTTGTGCTCAACAGCAAAAATTGGGATGGTGATGCAAAATACTGAATCGGTTATAGTCAAAAATTATAAGAAAAAGGATCATGGGATTCTTGCATGGGCAGAGGCTGCTTCCAGGCCACCAACGTCTCCCAGCCTCCCTGATAGCCTGAAGATGATGGGCAGGGTGTTTGCTCACCCTGAAGCAATTTACTGACACGGTGGTGGGGACTCTGCGGGTTTTGTTTTGTTGATCGTCTTGCTAATGAAGTGTTTGTGTGGGAGCCAGTGCTTTGCAGAAGAAACTTCCAATTTATCATGCTTGTGTTGACACTGCTTCATCTGCAGCCTAAGCATAAGCAGAGATTGCACAGAAACCTTGCGGGTGGTTGAATGTTTAATGCCTTATCTACCCCAGCCAAAACCAACCTGTCTGAGAGGCAGTGTCTCTCCAATTTACCAGCTGATTGGGATAGCTGTATGACATAAGGATGTTCTTGGCCTTACAGCTTGTTGAAGACTATGAAGAAAAATGGAAAATACTCAAACAACTTGATCACCAGAGCAATTTTCCAAGAAAAGTCAGTTTTCTTTCAAAGAGGCAGATTTCTCAATATACCTACCTGCAGTAGGCTTGAACTTGTTGGACGATTTTCCCCTGTGTAGGAGAAGAAGACAATGTACTGATGAACGGAAGTGCTGCTGCTATCCAGGAGAAATAATGTGAAAAGGAATAGGAAAAAGAAATCAATCTCCCTTATCACTCTCCGGCTGCACATTGAATTTTGTCTGCCATGCTTATATAGGCAAATCATCTTCCCTCTTGCGAATAGTCCCACTGAAGCATTTATGAAATGGAGGACACATATGGCTCATCAAAGGCTATGGCCCTGTGGGTAGATCTATGGACCTCCCTGAAGAAGTCCCAGCTGTGCTCCTCTGGCACTGATCTGCACCAGAGCACACGGGCTCATTGACATCTCTATCATATCCGGGGGCTTTTCAGCTTCCGTTAGAATTCAATCTGGGACAAAGCAGACTTTTAAAATATTTGTCACGTCCCTGTCAACCTGTCACCTGCACCTTTCCTTGGTGCTTGTAGAAGCTCCACAAACTTTACAGCACTGGACAGGCTGCTGTGCAAGGGACTGACCACAAGCCACTATAATGCATACCAGCTTAACAGAGAATGGATTGACTTGTGAGGGCTTCCAGCAGAAATGAAACACCAACTAACCAAACAACAAAACAAAAACAAACAACAACATAGCGAAGGAGGTTTTTACATCAAGAGATTGCAGAGATTCTGGTACACCGAATGCTTCAGAGTGGGTGAGAGTTGAAGTGGCCTGCAGGCAGGCATTCTTCCAGGGGAAGATGAAGCAGCTCTTGCCCATCTGTCAGAGCTCAAAATGATGCTCTTGCAGAAAGACGGTCCTCTGCGTTTGGAAATGTCCTCCCAGTCACCCCAGACTTACTGACCAAAAGCAACCAGCTTCATTCCAATGCTGTTTCTTATGAAATTGCATCCTCCATCCAGAGGAGTCTGCAGTTCCTTCATCCCTTTATTCCTCAACTTCACTTTGAATTAGGAAAACATCCAGAGGAAAGATGTCCCTGCCCAGAATGTCCAGAGAAAGCTGATTTGAAAGGACCCGGCTTTGAATCCTGTTTCCCATAACTACTGCCATCAATCACAAACATTTCTCCCTCTTTGTGAAGGAACATGAGACTGAACAGCACAACACTTCATTAATGTGCCAGAGCTTCCAGTCGCTGCAGGTGTGTGCTATCCTCCCCACTCAGCTCTGAGAGCTCAGCAGCATCCCTTAAGACCTAAGTTCTTTGCATTTTACTTTTTTGTTGCTCTTCAGCGCAGAAGTGAAACGGGACGGATGCAATGGGACATCACCCCATGGCCTGGAGAGAGCTGCTGGTTCCCTGGCCTCCTGTTAGCCCCCTGCTTGCCCCCATCTTTGCAGAAAATGAGGATCACCTCAACACAGTCTATGAGACAGTGCATCCTCCTACCACCCTGCCAACCTTCCCAAGCATCGGTCTTTTCCATCTCTCTACCCAGTGAGCCATCAACATAAAAAAAATTCTTAGGGAGCCATTTTTTCCAGTTTTATACAGAAAATCATCCTATTTTATAGCTAATAATGCAGGTCCTGTAAGCAAAAGCACACTTAATATGCAGCAAACAGGCAGAAGGAACATCAGAGAAGCTTTGACAGCTTAGTGTGGTTCAGGATCTTTCCCAATTTCCACCCCCAGCCCCTAAATCTGTAGTCATTCAATGAAGTGCCTTAGGATTTGGGGTTGGAAGGTGCTAGGAGGATGCCAATCATCATTAGTATAATTATCAGACTTAGACATTATTTATTATTTATTCCAAATATTTATTCATTATTGTGTCCCAGATTAATATAAGCTACTTGAGGCAAATCTATGTCTTATGGAAGAATTAGTGAGAGAAACTCTGAAGTAGGAAAAACAGACAGATATAAACAAACAAACAAACTTTGCCAAGTTCCTTCTTGGAACAGAAAGAAAAAGAGAGAAGAAGAAAGTTTTAATAAGATGATTGATCCTAATGCTGTCAGCTTATGTTAGTGCCAGCAAGCAAGCCTCTTCTGTGAGCACAGATGTTGATTTAATATATTTGGTTGGTGATCTAATTTAATATATTAGATCTCCTCATGATAGACAGTGAGTTTTCTTCCAGTTCATCAGGGGAAAAATGAGAAAAAAATATCTTAACTGTAACAGCCATATGCTGAAGATTTTTTGAGTAAGCTTATATATTATGTAATGTAAACTGGCACAGTTTTGTTGGAACCAATAGCACTATTTTGATTTCTGTCTGTCAAAATCCAGTTTGGTACCACTAGCTCAGAAAGTAGTACTGTGGTTTCTAAAAATTCCATCTTGCTTTTGCTACCTGTTGTTCTCGATATGATTTACTATTTCTGTTACTCGCGTTACGGTGACAGCAAAGGACTGGGATGCAGCTATGTTCTGTTTTGCAGAGGCTTGTAGTGTAGCAGAAGATAGGCTTTCACCAAGAGGCAAATACTAGAAATATCCAGAACAGATCACTGGTGCGAGCTGAAGCAGAGGCAAATGGAGCTCAGTGATTTGCTCAGCTTCATGGCTCATCAACAACAGCGGAGCCAGCGGAGCTCTCTAAGGTTTTCTGAGCTGGTATGTGCCAGGGTCATAATTTTAAAAAGGTAACTTGAAACTGCTTTTTCCTTTGTATAGACATTTTTAGAGGAAATCACTTTGCAAAATAAGTAAACAAATGAATATAATATATGGGGAGGTGAAGATGTCACCAACCTGACTTCCTGAAGCCACTGCTCAATTCTGTCATGTTTTTAATTTGTATTTTCCCACAACTGCAGTTGTCTATAACCTCTTTCCTTCTATTTACATTGGAAGCCATTAGGAAAAGAAGCAACCTTTCTGTTCTGTGCTTGCACTTCACCTGAACCCAGGAAACAATGGTGTACAAAACCCAATGAAAATTTAGTTGACTCTGGTGTATTCCCTTTTTTAACTATTTAATCTCTTACTCGCTTAAAAACTCAGAACAGATCAGACATGGTGATCTGCAGATAGTTTATTTTTAAAACAAGAGGGAGCCCAACAGCTGAATTTTACCAGTAATCTCTTTCAATCTTGGTTTATGACCAGCAAGAAGGAAAAATTTAGATGTTGTCATGACATAAACACACAAATATTTCCGTATGAGAGACCGTAAAGAAAAGGATGAGCGGCAGGCTAATTGCAATCTAATGGGAAATTTAATTTTTAAGTTCTGTCTCTCTGTTTCTCTCCCTCCTAAATGCTGTCAACATTTTGTTGTTGGCTTAATGTAAGTGGGATTTAAGTAATATGTATTTATATTCTTGCTGTCATGGTTCGTGTTATGGTTGAAGGAGAGTAATGAGTACCCTACCAGCAAGCTGGAGGGAGAAGGGGCAGTGAGAGAAGTGAGCGTCTGTTTTACAGAAAATGAAACTTGGACACTTCTTCAAAGGATTTAAAATGAGAACCAGATCAGTGTTTGCATGTAAATGACTTGTGGGTTTATCACAGCAGGAGGCTGGTGAATACACCAACCCACCACAAATAGCTCTCCTCAGGGACACTGCTGGCAGGGTTCTCCTGTCCTAAGGCAGAGCAGAAAAGTTCTGCCTGACCTCTTTTAACTGAGATCATTTAAAAGAATGGAGAAAAGAGGTTTAGAACCTAATCAAGAATGAATAGCAGGCTCAAGTTCTCCTTTTTTACCTAAAAAAGGGGGAAAAACCCCACCTCCTGTTCACTTAATGATGCACAATGATTTTGTCTAATATAGAGATCATCTTTTGAATTGTTTTTTCTTTTGCCCTTTTCTGTATGGAAAATATGGGGTAGAAACAAGCAGATCAAACATTTTTAACTTTTCAAAATGATTCTATTTGGATTTCAATTTAAAACAACTTTTCAGGTTTCCATTTGACCATTAAATTCTTCTCCAAAGAAAGAGCCTTACAAGATTCTGAGTTTAACTCACCTTAACTTGTTTCAGGTCTACAGAATTAATATGGCCCATATTATTTTAGCTACCTATAAGCCATAGGCTGGCTACAGTACCATTCCTCAAACATGGAAGAATATCATCATCTAGATTAATATTAGTCATCTGAGGCTCTGTTGTATTTAATTGCTTTCCCAGTCCTGAAAAAAGTCCATGATTAAACTGAGAATTGAAGCCTTAACTGAAAATCAATTCAGAAACACATGCTTAATTTCATCTCCTACCCTGTATGGATGCTGGAAGCAGCTGATGGAGTGTTACATCTCGTTCTATCATCTTTTAATGGAGGGCATTCGGAGACATGAGGCTGGATCTGAGTCTCTGAGACTTTTACATCGTGATCCCTTGGCTTCTTTCAGATCAGAAAATGTATTTAACGGTTACTATAACCTTGCCATGGAAAACTCTACTTTCTAAAATGTCCTGTAAGAGCCTGCAAAACAGAGACAAAGCAGAGGAAATGAGACTAAAGAAAGAAGGGAAAGAATGAACACGTTGCTCAAAGTTGTACAACATCAGTTTCCAAAGTAGTGATAAGTCAGGTGAAGGATCTCTTCTCCAAATTCTTTGATGTTGAATATTCCCATCCGTTTTCATTCTGTCTCCTTTAAGGAAAAAATAGCTCTCTGATCTAAAAACGCTCAATACAAGTTCCATCTTTTAACTTCTGTCCTTTCACTTATGCTTGAATAGCTCAACTCTCTCACCTCTTCTTCTTTTCTTTTCCGTACATTACACTTCAGTTTCAATCATGAAATACTCAGCATGACATTCCTTTGCTGTTAGAACTATTCTAATGTCTTCTCAGAGGTTAAGGCTACACTGGAAAGCCAAGAATGGAAATAGTGGAGAAAAAAAACCCAACAACATCCCAAACCCACAAATCCTAAGACACTTGAATGGCTGGGAAACATTTCTTTGAGATGGATGTGCTATTGTACGGCAGAAAGCACAACCGGGCAGAACAAAACCTACAATGTTTTGGCACTAACAGGGGGAAGGAATGTCTACAGACAAAGCTCAGGAACACAAACTGAAGGCTGGAAAGCTAGTGTAGAGCTGTGCTGGAGAGCTGCGTGAAGTAACTAATGGGGACTGACTCACTGTGCCTACTAAGTTCTCGAACAACGATACACAGTCCTGAGCACCTTCCAGTGCCCCTGCATTTACATGTCGATAGGCAGGGCAGGGTATTGCCAGTTTAACATAACACAGAGTAAATTTGCACTTCTTCAGGTTCTGGTTCTGCATATAATCTGAAACTGGAGATTAGACTAAGCTTCAGATGGAAAACATAACGGCCTATAACCATTCTCTGCAATTTAAAGTGGTCAGTAATAAGATCCCATAGTAAGGCATTCCCAGATGAGAAGAAAGCGCCCCGCCACACTGACTGACACACCGAGCTCTGACACACCATGCCCTGCTTGCCTCTCCTGTTTCCACACTCCTAGCTGCTCACAGTCCTTAGGAGCTGCTTGAGCACCAACGGGGATGTTAGGGTGCTGCTCCTGGCCCTGCCCCTCTGCACTGTCTGCTCTCACCAGGACTGGAGGCCCTGGGCCTCTCTCCTCACCCTGACTTCTTCTCAGTTTTTGGAAGCCCCTTTCACACAATGATCCCCTGCTCCACTGCAGAGTGCAGCTGCAGCGGGGCTGATCGCCTCACACAATCATTCACTGTGTATTAATTCTGCTGAAAAATCTATTTGATTCTCTGTTAAGATTTTGAGATTCTCCTCCATGAATCTGTCAGCAGTGAAATCCATTGCTATTCAAAAGGAAAACACAGCATGTCTCTCTGATAAGCATCAGGAAAGGCCCTTGGTGACAGCGATGCGCTTTATTTATTTATGTATCTATCGTATATTTATTTTACAAGAGCACATTCAATAGCCCTTATAACATATAACACAGCATGGCACCGTCCTATGGATGTTCCCCTGGCTGTGCCATTCCTCCCACCACTTGGCTCTGATGCCCCAGAACCTGTCATTTTCAAATGTCCGCATCAGTTCATTCCTCATAAATTCAAGCCCTTGCAGCATATAAGGTCTGCCCACGTGACTCCATGCTCTTGTTCTTCCCAAAATTTAGATTTCAGCTGTCAGCTGAATGGCAAACTTCTCATTGAAATGTCATTTCACGCACTGCTAAGTTTCCTCTTCTCCCCCGCCCTCTCCCTGTCACTAACAGAGCTGCTTTGAATCGAGATAGCCCTGATATGCATGACAAAAGGGTAACAAGACTTAACTGAGTTCACATTTCATCAGATACAGCAGAGAATTTCAGGTAGACAAATGATGGGTGCTATCTGATACCCAGATTGTTTCTCTAAACATATCAGACTTGAACTCATCCAGACTTTCAACTTTTGGGAAGCAGCTGTCAGAAAGGCAGAACACATCCAGTGTGTATCAAAATAAACATGTTGGAAGAAAATCCCTGGCCAACAATCAGTCAGCTGGCAAACCCTGGAAGAATCCCATGTAGAATGTCTAGATTTTAGATAAACTCTTAGATACACCTCTCTTCCTACTGACTATAGCAGGAATTCACAGTACACACACTCTTAATCTCATTTTAAATGCCTAAATTTAGACTGGATTAGTTTAGGATTAAAGAGCCTAGCTTTGTGAAACAGATGCTATGATGGATCATTGATGCTTGTGAACTATCCTTCTTGATTGAATCCAGGAAGATTTAGGAGCTTTTCTTCCTTCAGTGGTGCTGTGACTGAAATACCCGTGCACAAGAGTCGCGTGCCACTCCGATGCCCTTGGGTGTCTGACATTTCCAAGCAGGGCTGCTGGCTGTGCTGTCCTAGCAGAAGTACTTTGAAAACAGCAGCTCAAAGCATAGTGGGGTCCCCTTGATGCTTATGTTTGTACTAATCCCACCCAAGTTCAGGGAACCAATCTGTCACTAGACTGTTGGTCTGACCGTGTTGCAGCATCTCTGATGTGGGTGTGGAAGAACCTTTCTCCCACTGGCTAAATGAAAGCTCAACACCCAAAAGCTGGCCACGTGCTGGACTTACTACAGCAGTAACCAGACCACTGTAAGCAATCCTTGAGGTCTATCTAGAACCATTTTTCTGTCCAAAGAGTCCTGCCTTGTTAGTATGTCACGGAATTACAAGGTGGTGCGTTGGCTGCTGGGGCAGAGCAGCTGAAATCTGGTCAGTGCTACTGGTTCAGCACAGCTTGCTCTGACTTGGCTCTCAGGCTAGATGAAGCTAGGCTGCCTCAGCCTAGATCTGTGCCTGAGCTAATAATCAGCAAATCCAATTAAACTGCACTGGGACCTGGACTCTCTCAAATTCAAGCAGCTCAGGTACTGCTGAGGTAGATGAAATCACGAGTCAGAAATTAAATCTCCTGTCCTCTGTCGTATTCTTTATGCAATGATACCGTATTGGGGGAAAAAAAAAAGTAAACTTCAGACTCTGTGCTGCCTCAAGAACAATTTGGTTACAGTTATATGAATAGTAATTAGCCAGGGGAATGATTACCAAGAGCTGTAGTGTTACTAGGCAAGTTAAAGCTAAAAAAAGGTTCACACATGTTTTATGTACAGACATAACTAAGCTTAAACAGAAATTCAGTCAGGGAAATCCTACAGGAGTAGGAAACACTGACGGATCGGCACATTTACAAACAGACTCTGCAGATTTACAGACCTGTGAAATTCCCTGGTTTTGGACCACTCCCAAATGACTTGCCCAAGACCACGTAGCAGATGTGTAATGGATGGCAACAGCCCCCAGCCCCTGCACAGCCCATCACTGGCTTTTCCTGGGCCCCACCTGCACTGTTCTGACACTGCTCCCACATGGCTTCAAGAGCAGCCTCAGTCTGCACTGATGGGGTTATTATGGCAGATGCCACAAGATGATGCTCGTGAAGACACCTTCAACAGGGGAATCAATAGAACTTATATGCATTGCAGATGTCCCCCTGAACTCTTTTTCAGGTATTGATATTGATTTTAAAAAGATAAAATAATTTAAGAATATTCTCTATTCCAACTCCAAAATTTAAGTGCAAACATCTTCTTAAAGTAACTTAACTAAAAGAGATGAAAAAGAGAAAACCTGTAACTTTGATATTAAAATACTTTCTTTTACATAAAAGAAGAGAAATCTAGGAATATATATTTTTCCCTGATATGTTAGCAAGACTACTAATTGTTACATAAAGAAATGCGACAGGTTAAAGACTGGGGTTATTTGTGCCCAGAATGCTTTGACTTCGTGCTGTGGCTGCACTGAAACCCAAAGTAAGTTTTAAAATGAACATCTTTCCCCTGCAGAGATTTGATTTTTCACTTGGTGTTCCAGGTCAGGGAGTAAAAACAGTACGAGGTCAAAAAAAACCCCAACAAAACAAACAAAGCAAGGTGGAGGGGAGAAAAGGGAAAATAACACAAATAACACATGCTATGTTGGAATCTCGATGTCCTCTAATCTGCATTTATCATGTCTTCAACAAGCACAGCAAATACTTGCAAGGAAACTGTCATTTGTAAGCAGAGATAAGGTACCCAGAGGACTGTTTACAAGCAGAAATGCAAATTTTATTGCAGTTTAAAAAAATGAGCTGTTATCTTTTCAGAAAATATATAATTATATTAGAAAATGCTCTATTTGGTGATTTTCTCATGCTGCTTTTCCACGCTCCTGCTGTTTGGCTTCATCCTCAGGTGATGAAGGCAGATTTGTTCCCACCAGTCATAGAAGCTGCACCATTTCACACCAGTTTTAATCCTCCTTAAAATTCTTTAAACTAGGCTTTAGATCTAAAAACTAGGAAAAGTGTTATATTTTGGTTCTTTCCTGCGAGCCAAGTGTTTCATCGTCAAATTGCTCCTCTAAATGCTCCATTAGGAAAAGAAACTGGTATGATAGCACATGGTAGCTCCAGTTTTCAAACCCTTCTCTTTAACGGAGCAGACTGAGTGCTCCTGCTCTCCTGCTGGGCTCTTTCCTACTCAGGAGGAGCTTTTGGGAAGTGTGAGCCATCCCATTCTCCTTCAGCACAGGGGCACAGCAGACCCTGAGCAAGGAACAATAACACCTCACAACAGAAGTACAGCAATCTTTACAGCTGCTAGTGTCTGGAAACAGCATGCAAATCAAACACTGGCCAAAATTAAATTCCACAATGTGATGCCAAATTTGATGATTTTTGTGTGTGTGTGTTTGAAGACCTCAGCCTAATCCTTTGAGTGGTTACTTATGGGAATATTGGTTAACATCACCTACAGAACCATAAAATCACAGAATCATAGAATGCCTTGGGTTGGAGGGGACCTCAAGGATCATCAAGTTCCAAAACTTCTGCCGAGCAGGGGATTGGCAGTGTTGCCAACCACTAAATCAGGGAGTAGATCAGGTTGCCCAGGGCCCCACACAACCTGGCCTTGAACACCTCCAGGGATGGGGCAACCACAGCCTCTCTGGGCAGCCTGTGCCAGTGCCTCACAACCCCCTCAGAGAAAAATTTCCCCCTGACCTCTAACCCAAATCTCCCTTCCTTTAGTTTAAAACTGTCCCCCCTTGTCCTTATCACTATCTACTCATTTAAAAAGTTGATTTTCCTCCTGTGTATAAGCTCTCTTTAAGCACTGGAAGGCTGCAGTGAGGTCTCCCCAGGGAGCCTTCTCTTCTCCAGGCTGAACAAGCCCAGCTCCCTCAGCCTATGATCGTAGGAGAGGTGCTCCAGCCCTCCGAGCATCTTTGTGGCCCTTCTCTGGA
Source organism: Penelope pileata (assembly GCA_013396635.1). Lineage (NCBI taxonomy): Eukaryota > Metazoa > Chordata > Aves > Galliformes > Cracidae > Penelope > Penelope pileata. The sequence continues at coordinate 44,444 of WBMW01005873.1, forward strand.
CCCGCTCCAACTCCACATCTTTTTTGTGCTGGGGGCCCCAAGCCTGGACACAGCACTGCAGGTGGGGCTTTGTGAGGGCAGAGTAGAGGGGGACAATCACCCCCCTCTCCCTGCTGGCCACCCCTCTTTTGGTGCAGCCCAGGACACTGTTGGCCCTGTGGGCTGCAAGAGCACACTGCTGGCTCATGTTAAGTTTTTCATCTACCAAAATCCCCAAGTTCTTCTTGGCAGGGTTGCTCTCAAGGGATTCTTCTCCCAGTCTGTATACATATCTGGGATTGCCCCAATCCAACTGCAGCCTTGGCCTTGTTGAACCTCATTAGGTTCATATGGGCCCACCTTTTGAGCTTGTTTAGGTCTCTCTGGATGGCATTCCTTCCTTCTGTCGTATCAACTGCACTGTTCAGCTTGGTGTTGTCCACAAACTTGCTGAGAGTACACTCGATCCTATCATCTATGTCATTCATAAAGATGTTGGAAGAGTACCAGTCCCAAGACAGAGTGTGGCAGAGTGTTTAGTATCAATTACCTGGGCCATGTAGCATGGGGGGCTTCAGCCCAATATCTACGCGCAGCATTATCTCCCCAGCTAGAACAAAGCAAAGACCTTTCCCCATTTCTCTTTTCAATTTTGTTGCCCTTGAGCAGGATACGAGAAGGACGGGAAGGAAAAGGGGCTATAAAGTCCATGACAGCTACACCTGGACTGTGCAGGGTTACAAGGAGTGTGAAGGAAAGACGTGCCATTGGGACAGTTTTCTGAAAGACTGCATAGTTTAAGTGTTTGCTCCTGGAAGTAGATGGCTTCAACCTTAGAAACAACATCAATTAACATTCTGAGCAGCTCTTGCTGCTGGAGAGGAAGACAGATAATCTCACCTTGAGCCTCTGCATATTGTTGCTTTTCTGATTATTCTTCCGCAGGGTCAGAAGGAAGTCGTAATATTACAGTGCTGTTAGAGAATTTTCATTCCAATTAAAGGGTGAGTCAGAAGCAATGTATTTGTTTCAACCTTGCGAATTAGAACCAACCATAATAGATCTATTTCCTATGTAAGCATAAGAAAACCCCAGTGAAAATAATTCATTCATTATAGTTTATTATTTAATTGATTTATTACATATATTTATTATAGATATCTAATTTGTGATGATTTATCAATCCACTACCTGAGGAAATGACAGGAGAACAAGAATCATAACCTAATTTCTTGTTCTTGTTCTCAAGATGGGTGTACAAGAAATTAAGATAAGTGTGGGTATTTACAGTCACACTACCTGCCATCATGCAGCGTGGAATGATTATTTCTCACCTGTACACAATAGAAGGCCTCAAGCTACCAAACAAAGGAATAAGGAAAACAGCAATCTAAAATCCATCTATCTAATCTGTATTAGTCACATCAGTTTTCACTAGAGCCAACAGAGAGAGATTATCTCCTGAGATGATTAATCCCAGCCTGAGAGCGGTGTCTGAAGCAGGAGGGATTTTTCACACTCTCTGCTAACAAGAGAGAGGGAGCTCAGACCAGGAGGTCAGATTAAACACGTGTCCTGCAGATAGCTCAGATCAGTGAGACAAATGCTTGCCTACCTGCTCTGTCGAAGTAGATTCTCATTAGCTGCAAGTGTTGCATCTGGAGTAGCAGAGTTCTGTCTCCATTGCCACACAGACAGCAAACTACAGTAATATTAATCGGAAATGTTTCTAGTCCCTCGTCTCGGACATATATCTTCAGTTTCATGTGAACAAATTGTGTGTGGGAGATCCTTGGTTAGAGCTCCTCTGTTTTGTTTTTCTAGAAGCCATTGAGCATCAGTGCTTGCTGATGCTCACCCACTAGCTGGAGAAGAGGGCTCAGCCAAATGCATGACGTTATACAAAAGGTAAGGGCTCCTTCACATAGATAGAAAGTGGATAAAATACTTCTTGAGTTCATGGATGATATAGTACAATGTGGTAGGATATAGTGTGACATGGTATGATACAGTGTGATATAGTGTGATACAGTATGATGTGGTACAATACAGTACAATATGGTACGATGTGGTGCAATTAGGTACAATATACTATAATACAATGTGATACAGCATGGCATAGTATGGTATAGTGTGGTACAGTGTGGTACAGTGTGATATAGTATGATAGGTGACAGATCAAGTTCAAAGGGTGACAGTAAACGGGGTAACACCAATCTGGTGTCACTTGTGGGGTGCCCCACGATTCCATTTTTGGGTCAGTTCTCTTTAATGTTTTTATAAACGCTCTGTTTGCAGGACATGAAGTCATACTAAATAAGTTTGAAGACATCACTAATTTGGGAGCAGCTGTTGAGCAGAGATGCCTTGCAGAGAGAACTTGACAAATTAGAAGGCTGGGCATCACCAGCCATGTGAAGTTTAACAAGAACAAGTTCTGAATTCTGCCCCTGGGACGGGCAGCCCTAGCTAAACATAAAGATGGGGGAATGAGACTGGGGAGCAGCCCTGCAGAAAGTGATCTGAGGGTTCTGGCTGATACAAGTTGAACCTGAGTCAGCAGTGTGCCCTGGCAGCCAAAAGGGCCAACCAGACCCCGAGGTGCACCAGGCCCAGCACTGCCAGCTGGGTGAGGGGAGGGATGTCCCACGCTGCTCTGCATTGGAATGGCCTTGCCTCAACCCTGCGTGCAGTTTGGGAAGCACAATATAAGGACACAAAACTATTAGAGAGCACCCAAAGGAGGGCTATGAAGATGGTGAAGTGTCTATAACCAAGACATGAGAGAAGCAGCTGAGGTCCCTTGGTTTGTTCAGCCCAGAGCAGAGGCGGCTGAGAGGAGGCCTCATGGCGGCCTGCAGCTCCCTCATGAGGGGAGCTGAGAGGCAGCGCTGAGCTCTGCTCTCTGGTGACAGCGAAGGACCCAAGAGAATGGCATGGGTCACAGCATCAAGCCTGCCAGAGTTCAAGAAGCATTTGGACAGCACTCTCAGACGCAGGGTTTGAATTCTGGATTGTCCTGTGTGGAGCCAGGAGCTGGATTTGATGGTCCTTGTGGGTCCTGCCCAACTCAGGGTATTCTGTGATTCTATGAACCCGTGAAATACAAGCTGCAGTACAACCGGTACCATTTCACCCCACTCAAACACAGTAACTTTTCCGGAGAAACACAACAGCTGGTGAAAAACAACTTCTGGTGAAACAGAAGTCAGAAATCTTTTGTTACCTAATGCTGCACTGGAAAGAGATAGAGACTGAAACTACACATGGGTAAAGAGGGTGGCTCAAACTAAAACTCACATTGCAAGTCATCTGAGCAACCCCCTCTGTTCAGTCAGAACTGGTTGGGAATGAGATTCGTCACTCAGATGAGAGTGGGTAAGACAGAAGAATAATTATATATTGCTGTCATCTACAATATAGTTACTGGATCTTCCACATAGAGTAAATGAAGTCTTAGATTTTTGTAGCTGGTGCAAGGACTGCCATAGGAGACTTTCTCCATCCACTGGCCACGACCACACGATCTTTGTCATTCAATATCTGTTCTATATGCTAGAGACACACTTCAGCTCTCAGACTAGGTGTGAATGTCTTTAACACCAGCAGAATGTTTCCAATAAAACATGCTGTGGGAATCAAAAGCAGAGTTTGGAGTGAAGCATACCTCAGGCCTTGCTCAGTCTTCCTCAGGGGTTTCACTGGGAGTGAAGCTAGTCTGAAAGCTATATGGAAAAGTAACCACTTCCTGCACACACAGAGAACTTGAAATTTCTGTCAATTCTTCCCTTGGTTTAATGTTGAAGAAAGAATATCAATGTCCTAAATTGGTTCCTGTGTCCTGGAGGCTCCCGGTATGTACGAAATACCTTGAGGAACTGGCTACTGATCTGTTACAAAAAGTGAACAAATTTAACCAAAAATAAAAACTAAAAGCTGGTAAGAACAGCTCTGTGCCCCAAGTGGTTTTCAGCCAGTTTCACTGCTAATATTGGGTTATGGCCTTTTGTAACATTCTGCATTTCAGAACTCTTCCAACCTGCACATCCATTGTCCTGCAACAAGTTAACTTTCTTGCCTACCTGCTTGTTACATCTGTCAATCATCTCTGAAATCCAATACTGGAAGGTAATCTGACACCGCAGCTATACTCAGCAGCAGTGATAAAGATGAACTATAAGGCTCAAAGGACTTCGGTGACAGCAAACCACCCACAATCTGAATCCCAGCATTTCCTCTCAGGATAGCTTTTGTTAAGCCTTTACCAGAAAAAAAATAAAAATCTAACAAAATAGAAAGAAACTAATATTAAAATTTGAACTTCTGACAAGAGCTAAAGCATCCACTTGCACACAGGATTTTTTCTTAATCTTGCAGGGAGGGAGGGACAGTGGGGAAATGTAAGCAGAGGAAATAATTATCAATTTCTTATGCACTCTTGACTCCTATTTGTATTCCCAGAAAAACAAGCTGTCTCTGTACCTGAAAAGTTTTGCATCCAGGGAGCTGAGCCATACAGGTGCTTCACACCGGGCAATTGGAACCCAGTGGGAAGAGATTTAAAACAAAACAAAACAAATCAAAGAGGGAAAGTAACAGCTTTACCAGGGTTCTTCCCCACCTGTATCTGAGCCACTGGAAAGTACCTGACTTTACAGAGGAGAGAGATGGATGGAAATTGATACACGTTCTAAAATATTTTTTATTTGTTTGCTTGCTTGCTTGCTTTTTAACTTGTCCAACTACTAATATAATACCTTTTACCAGTAAAAATGCTTAAGGCCATCTCAACAAATGGATCACAAGTCCAGCTGGAAACAAACCAAACAAACATCACTAAAATCAGTGGAGTCATTTGTGATTTAAACCAGTGAAAAGGATTTCCCATTATATTTCCTCCTTAACTTCCTAAGGAAGGAAGAATAATGTAGTAGCAGTAATAGTAATAATATACAGATGGAGAAGTGTGGATTGGGGAAGAGAGCCTGAGAATCCCAAAGATGATGACTGCTGGGATGAGATGGAGCATACTCCCACATCAGTGTGCTCTGTAGAAAGTCCGCCCACACTTGAGACCAGGGCTGCAGTCATAGCTAGATGAGATGCCTGGCATGAAGCATGTATACCAGCTATTGGCAGCTGGGTTTGCCTCGCTGCATTAGATCCCACAAAACCAGACCAATGCACCCTTCTAGCCGTGGAGCAGGCTGATCTCAACAGGACAGCTTTGTATCAGTTAAGCAGAGGCGCGCCCTCCATGCCAGCATCACAAATGTGCCAAAAAAGGGAAGTCTTGGTGATCTAATTTAAGCAAACTCCATGGGTAAAGCAAAACAAAACAAAATGAAACAGAAAAATAAGAGTAGTAGTATTAAAGGGAGAGAAGTATCTTAACCCCCACATTCCTTCCCTTAAATCTGCACATACAGTCTGCTGCAAGCTTTCAGCTGGTAAGCTTAAAGGCTGGGACCAATCTGGCTGATGCAGTCACCTCCCTAAGGACTCAGGCTGGCTCGCACAGAGCTGGCTGCAGCGCTTCTCAGCAGGGTGACATAGGATGTACACCCACCCTTTTTTTCCCAGTGTCTTCACATTTCTGTGCAATTAGGACTGAGACAAAGTTAATTTGTCAGATTAAATTTATATAGAAATTTCTCTTCTCCCTTTTGCCCCATGGAGAAATGTGTTTAAAAGACTGGTCAGAAATTGTTTCAGATATAGGTACACTGTAGATTTTGACAGTAGCTCCAGCAACTGGTTTCAGATTTTTTTTTTCACAATTCATTATCATATTGTCATCATGCATTGGTTTCCTGAGCTTTCTGTCTGGAGGGAAAAAATGTAGGAGAAAAGATTTAATTAAAAAAAAAAAAAGAAAGAAAAATTATGAGTTTGTGGTTACTAACACAACACACTTACTTTATAATTAATATTGGATATGTGCCCCCGGAAATTTTGCATGAAATATTTTAAATAGATACATATAAATAAGATTTTTCCTACCTGAGGGCAAATCTCTTATTTACCTAAATCAATATGTATTGATTTATGGATGATGTTTGTGTCTTTATGTATTACATCAGCTTGTACTGATCCCTTGGCTTTTCTTACGAGACTCACTAGTTTGCCTTAGAAGATAATATGCTTTGTTCAAATATGTGCTGAATGCAACAGAAACACTGCTCAAACACACATCGTCATTGGCTTTTCCAAGTCTATATTTAAGACAATACCTCTGGTTTAGATGCTTGTATAGTTTAAATCAGACATGCACGTAAGCTCAGAATAAAACTGGCCTGGATGGAAGGAGGGACCACATGGAAAATCCAAGTGTGTGTGTAACCTAGAAAAGTTTTGGTTTGGACTTCATGGAAAGGTTAGCAAAATGTCAGACTGTCACATCTTATTAACAGCAATAATAGCAACTCACACTTTCAAACACAAATGCCACCTGCAGATCTTAAAGTTCTCAGCAAACATTAGGACATCAACCCTGGAAAGACAATGCTTTCCTTTTTAGCTAGGGAGATACAGAGGTAGGAGGAGCAGAAAGAGCAGAGGACTCCAGACAGTGCCCAGAGATGCATCAGAGGTGAGAGCAGAGGGGAGAAAAGGCAGACCTCACAGAAGACAGTGTTGGAATAGTCAAAGCAGAATCAAATGCTTCTGGGGAGGGCTGTCTTCTTATTTCAGTATCTTTTATTTTTAAATCATATCCAGATCTGGTGTAAACCAGGGCTAAATTGAGTTGTACTACAGTGTTATACCCAGATCAGCACAGTTGTCCAGTAAATATCGGAAGAGACTGGTAACAGATTGGCAGAGGGGGTTTTTTGATCTGCTTCATACTTCCCAACTGTTGCAGATATCCTTTGCTTAAAATAAAAGAGCCCCAACAAAAAGCAAATCTAGCAATAAGTTTCACTAACTTGACTCTAATTGAACTGTCGTGCGTGTAACCATTCCAGAGAAATGGTGATTCCTGCAATCAGCTGAAAGGAAAGAGGCTGCAGGAAAAATAAGGCAGAGACACAGATAAGAAGATTTTATTCAGCTTTATTTGACAAGCTTTATTACACTGAGAAAACATAACGTATCTAATCTCTTTGCAGCTGTTGCAGCCCTTCAGCCCTTATTACTTAAATCCTATTAGATATAAAATTGTTTCTATTTGTCAATGGCATGATATCTTCTTTTATTATTATTATTATTATCATCATCAGAGAGTGTTGCAAGTATGGCCATGAACATAATTTCTGGTCCATCTTCTTGCCAATAGTTAAGGTTACCCTGTAATGCTTGCCTGTTTAAATGACATACTTTTTCAAAAGGCCTGGAGAACTGTGCATGTTGTTAGTATACACACAGTGGCACTAAATAAAACTCAGCAAGTAATGAAAACCTCTGCGAACAAACTAGTACAGCTAATTATTTCTATTACAAGTGCTGAAATTCCCTTCATATTGGGCTCGGCTGTGTACTCACTCGTATGAAGACCTTGAAGCAAAACCTTTCATCACTGTGCACAGGTTTTCCTGTTTGTCACTTGTAAAACCTTAATTTTCTGTTTTCCACAGAAGGATGAAGGACATTCTTTTTCCAACAGGAATTCCTACTATTTCCAATAAATAATGCTGCTGCACCTCCTGTTTCTCCCCTAGTCCCTAGTATAACCCTTCCCGTGATTCATCAGACCTAGCAGGATGATAGGGATGCCCTCATCACAGTCTCTCCTTGGAAGAGAAGCCTGGTGGCTCATGGAAAGCTGTGACAAAAATCCATGATCACTCAACTGCCCTTTCCACAAAGTATGCACACCTAATTTCCACATGCAAACACTTTTCATTTTTGAGGCAAAATATTTTATTTTCTGAGAAAGTTATTTCTTACTCTCGCTGCCGATGAAAATCAGAACACGTCAACATTAAAATTCTGTGACAGCTAGTTTCAAGAGGTGATTTTTGACCAGATGTTGTTGCACTGTGAGCAGGTTAGGGCAAAGAAAGGGTAAAGGTGTCTTGCCCACAAACCTCCATCAGATTAGGATACAACATTAACATCTCCCCAGAAGCCTGCACCGGGAGCATCATATTCATCCTGTTAAAAAGGGTACTTCCATGCTGAACGAAATTAGTATTTGAGATTCCTAGTGCCATAAAAGTTTAACAAATGAGTAAGGCACTGATTCTGGATGCATAACAATAAGGAGAGGGAGTTGTTTTCTCTTTTGCCTATTGTTTTTTATTGATATTGTAATCTCTTTCTCTCTTTTTATTAGTTTAATTTTCTTTTGTGTAATTTTGTTTTTATGGAGCAGATTTGTCCCTGCTGTACCTCTGGTAGAATTTCAGGAGAGACAAAGATATCCCTTTGAGTTTTCAAGAGATAAATAAAACATTAATACCCTTCTCCAAGCTTTCATATTTAGATATTGTGGGTATTTTTCTGTAGCTTCTCTTTATTGACTATAATATTCATGGCTAAGATGTGGCTTGAGCAGTTCATGGACTGCTTGCTTATCAAATGTGCTGATTTTCTGACTGCATATTTTAGTAGGCTGAAATGTGAAAGGCACTAATTTTGGACAGCAATATGTATGGTAATGAAGTGAAAAGTTCAGGAGCTGGGAGTCACTTCCTAAAGCAGGAACAAGACATTGTGAAGCAGCTGATCTCTGCTAACTTGCTTCCATAGCAGGCAAAAGCTTTTCTCTTGCAGCTCTCCTGCTGTGCAACATGCAGTGTCTCACAAATTAACTCTGTCAAGCCAGTAGCCAATGTATGATAAAGATGAGCAGCTCTCCTCAGTGGGCAGTAGGGAGTCAAGAAGCTGGAAAAGATCACAGACATAAGACGGAATACATCCAGAAGAAATCGTATCTTCCAAGGGGATAAAAAAAGTAGGGGCAGTGGAAGGTAGGGGTAGGCTTTGGAGAGGTCAACATGTATCAGAGAAAAGTGAGAAATGTATAAAAAACGTAGTGATATAGGTATATAACAGGAGAGTTAAAATTTTGGGGCACGTCAGAAGAGGACTGGAGGGAAGGCACGTTATAGAGAAGCCTCAGACTGAGAGATTTTCCTAATTGTGAAGGGTCACACCCTTCATGAAACCAACATTCTTTATTTCAAAGTATCTTGGTAACTACCTGACAAATAAGTCTTAAGAATCAGGCATCAGTCATGTCTTTTAGTGACCTATTGGATCAATGTTTTCAGGCTGTATTTGTGACAGTCAGCCATGGTTTGGAGATAGAAAGCCTGAGGTGTGAAACCATGGTACTGTAGATGTAATCAGAACTGAATTGCTGCAGGATGCAGATCTCATCCTCCCACACATTCAGCCATCCACCCTCTTGTGCCTCCTCCCCCTTAAACAGTGCAGGGAACACAAAGTGGAGGCTGTGGGCAATCCATAACCCTTCCTCTCTGCTTCCTTCATGTTCACTCTCTTCTCCTGCTCCACTGTGGAGTCTCTCCCCTGGAATGCCATCCTTCCCATACTGGTCCTACATGAGCTTCCCACAGACTGCAGCTCTTCAAGCACAGCTCTAACATAGGTCTGTACTACCAGGCCCATCCTTTAGGAGCAGACTGCTCCAGCGTGAGTCCCCACAGGCAGCAGCTCCCCTACACCTATTGCTTTGCTATGGGATTCCCTCCATAGGCTCCAGCTCGGGCCCGGGGCCTGCTCCTGCAGGCTGACTCAAGGCCTGCTGCCTGGACTGTGGCATCCTTCAGACCACATCCGCCTGTTCCACTGCGGACTTCTCTCCACAGGCTGGAAGGGCAACCAGTGTGGTTCACTGGCTAAGCTCTGGCCAGCAGAGGGTCCCTTTTAGAGCCATTTGGAACTGGCTCTTATCTAATGTGGGGCAGCTGCGGGGTTCTGCTCGCAGAGACTGTCTCCACAGCCCCCAGCAACAAAAGCCTTGCCATGTAAACCCGATACACCGCATCAGACTGTGCTTCAGAGTGATGATTAAGACATTATAGGAATGGAGACTGGGATACCCCTAAAGTATGAAAGCATCAACTTCAGCACAAAATCCTTCTGTCATAGCAAGAAGTCAGACCCCCTCCATCTGAATGGTGTCTCTCCCCTGTGCTCTGAGGGATATACAGAAAGACATCTACCTACCCAGGGGCAAATTCAACAGGACACTCACAATCAAAGCATCAGTGTCCTGAAGGAAGAACCTGTCCCTGTGGTGGAACAATTAGAGCACAGCATGTAGGGGGTATTGGAGGCAACTGAGTCACATAGGCATTTTTAGAATTGTTTTTATTTATTTATAGCTCTTTTATATATCCAACAAAACTGAACATGATGTGCATTCACAATTTCTAGGCCCCCTAGTCATGTTCTTCCTTGCTTTGCTCTACATCCACCAGCAACTGGGCTCTTTGGTGTTGGGTTGGTGCCTATTTTGCTTAGAGACCCAGACAAGTGGAATCAAATAAATGTAACCCGCTCAAAATGACAGTGCTCATTACGAGTGGTTGCTAAAACCAGAGAGCATGGAGTGTTGAGGCCTGAAGCCATTGAATCATTATAAAAAAGCAGACAGTCTTTCTCCTGATAGAATGTTCAATGACTCAGATGAGCTTTTATTAGAATCTCCGACACTGTGAACATGCTTTTGAGAACACCTGAAATCTAATCTTTTAAATAACTCTATCTTCTTCTAAACATGAATTTGACAATAACATGAAGTCACAAGGGCTACAGGAAGATGAGAGAACGTCCAAGAGTCTTCCTGAGATTACAAAGAAGGATAGAAGGATTTTTTTTCAATACGTTGAGTGCTTTTGTCAGGTTTTGGGGGTTTTTCTTCTATAAATAATCATATTTCTATTGTGTGTTAGGAGCAAATAAAATATGGCACTCACTGGAGTATTATTCTTCGTATAATCAAAATATAATATCTGTGCTTTGATATTTCATGCATTACACACAGGGTGTCAGATTTTCAGAATCTAAAAACAAAAAAAATAAAAAATGTGCAGTATTCCAAGGATGTATCAACTGTCCAGAACTGGGGCACTAAATAATTACATGGTACTCAGCAGCGACAAACCGCAATCCAAGCATTAACCAACGAATCTGCATAATACTTCTCTGAAACAGAAACTGTATCCCTACTTTGTAGATGGAAAGCTAAAAAAAACCAAAATCTTTATTGTTCTGTAACAACTATGACCAAACGATTATATTGTCAATCCTTCATTCTAGCTGGCTTACACAAAAAGCATTATGCAAAAATTAGAAATGGTTTGTGCTAAAACAAAACAACAACAAAAAAACA
>WBMW01005873.1:55764-67257 GCA_013396635.1 Penelope pileata
AAAAAAAAAAAAAAACCCACCAACAATGCAACAAAAAACCCTATTTTTCTGTTAGCTCTGGATTTAGACTAGAAAGCTGCATGAAAGGATTGTATGTTATCAAAGATATCGTTATGCTTCCATAGCGATAATGTGACTTTACAGAAACCGGAGTGCTACTTCCGAAATGAACCAAATTTAGTCCATCAAAATAATCTAATTAATTCAATAAGATTTAATAGCAAGTAATTTCACTCATCTCTGGAGAGCTTGCAAAACTGACAGGTGAGACGCAATTCTACAGAATCAAGGTTTGCAGGGAAGGACCAGTGCCCTCCCCAGCTGTGGCAACTTCATCTGTTTGTTCCTGAGCACTGGTTCCTACCAAAGCTACATCTGATACAGAGCACCTTTACATTGAGGCTACAAAAGCGAGTCACTGCTGCATCAGTGTGGGTTTTGGATAGAGAGGGACTCTTCAAAACTGTGCTCTGTGCAGCAAAGAATGCTTCTTCTTTCCTGTTTGTTATGACAGTGTATTCAAGACGGCATAGTCCTGTGCTAGTTTCAGCATAGATTTCTACTAAGCAACAGGATGGCTTAAAATAACTATGAAGACTAATGTAAACCAGCAGAACTGCTGAAAAAAATAATTTCACTGCACCGGGTTCTGAATTCCTGCCCTTTCTTTAGTCCAGCCTTTGCTATGCCATGAGAGGTATCAGGGCACTCAGGAGAACGCAGGGTTTTTTTTTATTGTTGTTATTTGTTTGTTTTTATGTTGTTGTTGTTATTTGTTCCTTTTTGTTTTCTCAAGTTAGTTTTCTGCCAGTGCAGCTCCCGGATCTGACTCATTGGACACCTACACCACCAGCACTAGGTCTGGCCAAAGGAGGTTGGGGGAACAAACAGCCTGGGATGAAAGGAAAAGCAGCACCGTCCTTTTCAAGAGCAGCTTGGATTTAAATGGCATTAAATCCAACGCCAAACTGCAGCTATTGTGGGATATAATGTGAAATAATGCAACAAACAATACAAAAGAAGCAGGAAAATAAACATGGTCAACAGCAAAATACCACCTCATTGATAGCTATGAAAAGAAAGCTATACATCCCTCAGCTCTGTAATTCAGTCCTAATGAGCAGTCTGGCTGATACAACTGGATAATAGATGATTTTTGATGATTCATCAATTAATCAAACACATGGACAGTTTCAGTAATTTTTCAGCTAAAGTGGCTGTGGAGCTGTTACCATAAACACACACAGCAACGTTATAAACTGATTCAGAACAAGGGATATTAGTGTGCAGAGCAGACAAAAGGTTTGGCCAAGGCTCAAACCTATTTTTTTGTGGCTTGGTTTGCCAAAGAGTTGAGTTTCTGGAAAACCACCATGACACTTAATTTTTGTTATTTAAACAAATGACAAGGGATTTGCTATCACCCCATTTGATAATCACCCCACTCCAGTTTCGTTGCTGCTTTAAATATGTGTGTGTACACATACACACTTAACTGGTCTGTTTCTTCTTTTTTTAAAAAAAATCTACTCCTTTTTTTTTTTTTTTAATTTTTGGAGTGTCTGAGTTACAAAAAGCCTGGCTTTCTGTACTGGTCAGACTTTTCCGCTTCGCAGTGGATTGTATCTGAACTTAGCCAGTTTTATAAACTGCTGTGCACTTAATTAGACTCTCCAACAGCAGAGTTTCATCAACATGTCAGCAAGGGATCTCAACACTGGGAGTGGTAGAATAAATTACTGATGCATTAACAAACTTGTATATCTGGTACAATAGCTGTTGGAGGACAACCAGGAAAAAATTAACAGACATTTTCCTATCAGTTTTCAATGCTGAGATTCAGGATGGCTTCCATTTCCTTTTCACCTACTTAGTGTGTTTCTGTTACATTTGTGATCCTTGAGCACATTTTGGAAAGCCTGTAGACATTTATATTTCTATCTGCCTTGTCAGTTAGAAGACAGGCTCAGAGAGACTATAGGTTTCCAAATTTAACTTGGGAGTGTAAGGTGTTATTTCTCTGCACTGTTTGCTCCACTTTCTGTTACTGGTTATCACCTCAGCTACTGGACATTGTTAGGGAATGCGTGCTTACAGCTTGGACGCTCCGTTCAGAAGACAGCAGGTTATCTTAAGCCACACTTGAGGCTGGCCTTACATTAACATGCCAAGATGAAGATTTCAAAATATGTTGGGTGCACAGCTGCTTCTGCCAGCTGAGAGTGGGACCACTTCGTCCAGCTGGAACTAAAGACGTGCGTACATTTTAAGTGTAATTTGACTCAGTGCCTATTCTAACAACACATGCAGCAACCTTGATGTGGTGTGCAAGCTCACTGGGCCTGTATGAACATTTGGTATGAGTTAGGTCACACTCTGTGCAGCGTGAGCGATGAAAGAAAAAAGCAGAGTGCAGAGGGAGAAGTTGCTTGAGAAGCCCCATGAAGACTCATTGCATGACTCAATGTTTGAAAGCACTGCCTTTGTTAGAGTTAGAATGTTGCACCGAGCATGCAGTCCCTAGATTTTAATCACGTGAACATGTTATCTCATTTAATACACTACTGGATTTTCCTTTGATGAACAATATTTTCATTAGCATTTTCCCAGAAAATCTCACTGATTTGTTGGAGAAAATCCATTTTTCATGATAAAGTGTTGATTTCTGACTGAAGGACAGCTTTTCAATTTTGAAAAATGAACAAAGTAATAAAATTTCAATAACTTTTCCCACATCATTCTTTTCTGAGGGAATTTTCCCAAGCATATTTAATTCATGCAAAACAATGTAAAGCAGTAAATGCAAGTGGCTGAAATACGTTGCCGCTCAACAAACTATCTGCCTTACGTCTCTCATATCAACCCAACGGCAGCGTACTTCCGAGACTTACACAGCCAAATTTGAGGACATAGCAGCAAAGAATGACTTACTGAAGTCTGAAGTCTGCATTACTTTTTTATACACACACATGCATTTAGGAAGCCTTTCCTTGTAGAAGGAAACAGATGATGAACTAAGAAGTGGATGTACAAGCAAGCTAGAAGAGAAAATAAACCCACGTCACTGGCTATGTGGCAAACATACTGACAGAGAGTAATAGGAAAACTTTTATTTCTATGTGAGAAACAATCATAAGATAAAGTGGTATGGTACTGACTGACTTTGGTTTGTGGTAAACAGGAGGCTGGCAGTGACTGGTATCCATCAGAGATAACCAGATCAGCAAGGCAAGAAAGTGTGGGGGGAGGTCTTTCCCACCACACAGCTCTAGTGTACTTGGATCTCAAGGGCAAATTTCTGAACCAAAGGCAGATCCTCCTATATATAACACTTTAAAGAGTCCATCACTGTTACAAAAATTTAACTGACCAAAATTACACCACCCAGCAGAAAGCATCTGCTTCTTCCCTTGCACAATACAGCAGCACTGCAACACCATGACTGTTACCAGTTCAGGCTTCATAAGGAAGAGACATTATTATATACACTGGACTTTCCAGGAGGAGCTGGTGTAGTCAGGTGAATACCGCTCAGATTTCAGCTTTCCCTCTTCTGAAGTTTCCGAAATAGCAACAATTCAGCAATCCCCAAATGTCTGTCTCTCTCTCAAAGTACGAATCAGAAAGATGATAAGGCCCCCAGTAAATCCTTTCCTTTGAAAGGGTCTGTCACTGGCATAAGAAATACTTTTCCATTTTCTATCCCAGCTATTTGCACTCAGATATGTTTAGGGATAATTTCACTTCAGACCCTGCGGTGGATGTCAAGTAAATAGAATGTATTGGCTGTGAATGGTTCTTATATGTTCACCTCTCTCCACATTAACATTTAAATAATCTGGTTTTCTGGCTGGGTGTGATGGCTTCTTTCTGACTAATGACCAAAGAGAAGTCTGAAAAGCTTTCCCATTAGGTGGATTGAGTCCCAATTACAAATACATCATTGGATATTCTCATATGTAGTAAAGGAGAAGTTCTGTAAAATAGCAGCAAATCAGTAATAACCATCATCCAGTGATGGTGGTTCAGCCCTGAAACTCTCATGTTGCTTCCTGAGGGTCGCTGGATTTGGCTTGGAGGTTTCTCCTGTCAAATAAGCCCCAGTCCTGACCCTACTTAGTTCGCAAAACCTGAGATCGCTGTTCAGGTAGCATGGCTTCAGGCTTATTATGACTCTAAAATGTCTGCAGGGAGGAGGTGAAATGAAAAAAAGTCATTCACTGAGCATCTTTTCTAGGCTGTCTGCAAGACAAATTTGCAAAGAAACTTTCTGTGAATGTTGATGCTAGTATGTAACATGAGAGACTAGCATTAACAGGTTTGGGTAAAGTAAAGAGGAAAATTCATCTAGTTGGCAACTTTTTTCACTTTTTTTGCCCAGGCAATAGCATACTTTCAAAGGCTAGTAAAGTTTCTAAAATACAGTATTTGCAGGGGTGAAAGAGATACATACTCCTTTTTCAAGATTTTTTCCAGTTTCCCCCCAAAGCCAGAGAAATAAATGACTTCCACAATATCCTCCATCAGACATTTTCACAACTCAGCTATCTCTTGTGTGAAGAATCATACCTTGTTTTCTCTGAACTTGGCTTTCACTGTTTTCATTTGCTACTCCTTGTACCTCTTCCCCCTTGTTTCTGCTCCTCAAGGAAATCTCTTTGATGATGTGACATAGCCATGCAAGGGGGACATTAATTTGAGAGGTTGATAGCTCAAGACCCATTAAAATGCTCATGAAAAATTTGCCTTCCCCAGCCCTTCCAAGTTATTTGAAACCTGAAATTTAGATTTTGTGAAGTGATTATCATAAGCAGATATGCATGCCCAAAGAAATGGTGGTGATGCTCACAGCTGTGGCTGTTTTGGGAGCAAACTGTTGTGTAGTGGACACCTCTGGGATGTAGTGAACAGCAGTGAGGTGGGAAGTGAGAGCCAACCAGGCAGGACTTCATTTCTTCACACTTTGCAAGAGAAACTCAGGTAGCAAAGCAATTTGTTTCTGAAAACAAGCACTGAAGATATAAATGGCAGGTGTTGCCAGGAGCCTTTACATGGGAAACAGGCTGATATCCCATTCTTTCAACTTGCTGGGCATAAAACACCCTCTTTGCCAATATGGACTGTCAATGTTGGATGCTTCTTGTGGCTCCAGAGACACTTTAGTGCACAGATCTTCTTGTATGTCTTTCCCTAAGTGCGTCCATCATTCTTTCTTTCTTCCCAGACAGAGACCAAGATGTGCATTTGTCATGTCTAGTGGGGATCACTGCAGCTCAGCATCTGGCTCCAGTTAGTTCAAACCCAGAGTCTGTCTCTTCTGTATGTCAGGCCTCTGCTTTATCATCATCTCACTCCCTACCAAATTCCACTGCCTATTTAAAGCCTTGGTATCATGCTACAAAGCACTGAAAAAATCAGAACAAAATAAATTTAGAGTCTACATTTGAGTATAGCCAAGGTTGCTGTGGTCCTCTGGGATGAAATGAATGAAGGAGCCTGGCACAGCCTGTGAATGAGGTAAGAGTGATGGATACCCTAGCTGAAGGATCTGGCTGAAGAAAAACTTCTGGAGAAGGAGGAAAGGAGAGCGAGCTTGTTCACCTGCAGCAAGCAGTGCTCCTCAGGTCATAAGTCTTTCAATTTTAGCAATATTCTTAACTTCCAGCTTAGTATCAGACATCTTCCCTTTCCTTCCTCCAAGATCTTATTCTAACCAGGAAAATAAATGAAACAGCAAGGCTGTTGGTAACAGCAAGTGCTGCTGTTACCATTTACCTTAATGACATCTAATGTCTCCTCCGATAGACACTGACCAGATACAAAAAATAAAATGAATGTAAATGTGGCATAAGAATCTACCATTAATTAAATGATCTGATTGCATGAGAACAATTTCTCTGTTTGCAATGCCTCTCAGTGATCCTGCCTTTCCATCCTGATCCAGCTGATGTGTGAGTACAGCACTGCCCTCTCCTGGTTGTTGTCTGCTCTTCAGCCCTCATAAGCAATTAAACCTGAGAAGTATTAAGAAAAAAGCCCTAAATTATACTTTCTCATGAGATGATTTGCCCTGATGTGGGTTGCACAAACTGCTCCCAATCTTTCTCTATGCCTCTTCTGAAGATAAGTCCCAAAGGTATGCCTCACAAAGCTAATGAAATGACAATTTCTAATGCACCTATGATGAATTTTCTGATGTCACATGCAACACATCTGGAAGAGCCTTGCTTTGTCATAGTGTGCAAGTGGTGTAGATGCTTTCAGAAAGCTTCCTGACAGTACAAACAGCATCCTTCTGCAAACACCCACCGTATCCAGCCAGTCTCAGCCACCACTGAAAACATTCATGAAACCAATGACCAAGTCAACACAACAAACAAAATAAACCATCGTCCAAATAAGTGAATTTAGACAACAGCTTAATGTAGAGAATTTAGGATTACCCAGTAATTCCTGGTAACCAGACTTGTTGTTGGAAAAGGTCTTCTGATTATTTTGGATGTGTTCTGTCATCACTGCCCCCACCTCAGCCTCACTCAGCAGAATTTTGGGAAATATCTCTAAGTAAGGAGACTTTCAACAACAATTTTCTACCTTCTGTACTAGGCATTATTCTCTATTTTAAGATATCTGAGTCCAGAAAATAGAAGTTCAAGACAGAAGGATGAGACATCAGAGATGGTCTGTAAAACAACCTAGCAGCTGTTCAGCCAATGTGCACTGTATACAAATGTTGGAGTTTATTCCTATTTTCTTCCAAAGCCTTAGTTTTCATCCAGTTTTTACTGTCAAATGACAAACAGCAAGAAACAGCCACAACATCCCACCTCCAGCTGTGATAATTAATAACCTGTCAAGACAGAGATCTGGCTGTCTTAGGAAATCTAATGTCTGGCTAGAGGTGGTGAAAAATACTGAAAAACCACAAAGAGGGGAAAAAGTGCACAATTAAGTTACACTCAATAGGAAAAAAAATAACAACAACACATCTCTTTAATAAAACAACCTTTTTCTACATGCATGCATATGTAAAATGGAGTTCAAGATAGTTCAAGGACTCTATTTTCAAAGCAGAACAAAATCCTTAGGGGAAGAGATCTTTGTAGATGCAAGCTGTGCCTATGACTTCCAATCCAATTGTAAAGGCTGCTCAGATGTTCTCCTGAAAAACTGATTCTTTCCCCTTCTAACCAAAACTCACTGAAATTCTCAGGAAGTCTTCCACCAATATTGGCAGACTTTAGATTTTGAATGAAACATTTAGTTCATTTTAACAATGAATATTCATTTAGCAAGTGGGTGAAGAGAGTTAATTACAAAGTCCCCTTCTGCAGTGTTGATCCATCCCTTTAGCATTATAGAATATAAATCCCGTGATCAAGTCACACTGATGACCTCTACATATGAGTAATCACAGCTGCTCAGTGGTCTACATGGCAAATAATAAAAGAATAAAAAATCTGTTTTGGTCTGAACAAATGGTTTTGTCTTTTATCCTATGCCTTTAGACAGAGATACCCCTCTTCTAATGCGTGTAATCACCAGCCCATCAAAAAGGGCTTCTTGCTGTGGAAGTTTAATACAAGAACATCATTATCAAAATCTTCAAAATCAGCCTGGGTAATGAGCTGAACTGGCCTATGAGGCCATCAACTGTGCAAAGAGAGCTGAGGATATGCAAACAGATTTTTCAGCAAAAACAATATAACAATTTTTTTATTCAGGAATGTTCCACAAGAGAAGCAAAAAGCAGTTTTACCCGTTGAAAGACTCCGTATGTCATACTGAGACATAAGACATACATATTTATCTACGCTTTGAGAGGGAAAAAATGAAAAGCTTTTCCTGCACACAAAAAACGAAGTTGAAATAGATCTTTTATTTGAGATTTTTGTCACTTGAGAGTTGAAGGTAGACACATGCCGAGGAAAGCAGCTTTTCAGTTTTCTGTTGCAAAGCACCCGGCCCTCCAAGGAAATAGGAGGAGAAGACAGAACTAATTGAAACTACCAGTCAGCTTTGACTGAATAGGATGCAATTAGCAAACCAGAACTTAGCCAGAGCATCCTGGTCCACACTTCCATTCTGCTCTATCTTCATCCTTTCAAAGTGCCTGAGTGTAATCTACCACTATACAGGTACAATGTTTAACTCAGCTTTTCATTCCACTGAAAATAATTACATATGGAGAACACCTGTTAATCGACTGTGCTCATTTAAAAGGGAAAAAATCTAATTTAACTTTGCAGCATGTTCCCATTAAGATGATGTTACAAGTTTTAATTAATATCTTGATTAGATACTATTATTCATAGTTCTAATCCAGTCAATGAGATCAGATCTTCATTGTGATATTGCTATTTTGACACAGAGAAAAAATGACTTGTTAGGTTTGGTACTCTTCTTACTAAGGCGGATGTAAATCAGAGTTAAGCTAATTGAAACCACTGTCATGATTAAACCAGTGGGGGTGGCAGTTCTTGTTTGCAGTTTGGCAGGGTGTAAATTTATCTTGATGACAACTGCAAATAACACATCCAAGAGAGATTAACAAACAAAACTAAATTAAACAATTAATGGCATTATTTGCTCAGGCAGTAATACCTGCAGTATGAACTTTACACAATGGAGAGTCATCTGCAGCATGTGGCTTATGAACAACTAGATGAAATATTAGTTCTCATCAGAGTAACTCTTTAGACTATAATCTTTATTTTTATGAGAGAAACACTATTCCAGATTTCAGCACAGTTGGAGACAAGCAGAGTCAGGGTCCTTTTGCTCCAAAGCATCTCAAGTAGCATCCTAGATTTCCAAAGAATCTCCTCCAATGTCTGTGACACATGCAAGGAATACAAGCTCCTTTTCTTGAAAACGTAGCCCTGATACCCTATTATATGGGAAGACCCCACATCTCATCCACCAGAAATTAGGCAGAGTCTTGCTGGTATTTCCAGACTGCCAAACTTCATTGCTAAAGTCAACATTGGCGTAGAGGACAAACTCATAAGTGGGGCCAGAGGCTGCCCTAGAAGACCTCACGCACCCTTGGCTCCATGTTGCCTGATTACACACTCTGGAAAATACCACAATAGCCAGAACAAGTAGCTGGTGGTCTGCCTAAAAGTTCAGGAAGGCTGCCAGTGAGGCAGACTCTTCTAAGCCAAAAGAAGGCAGAGTGGGAAACTCCCCTGCTCCAGGGTGGGTCCTTAAAGGAGGGAGCTGAGGCCCACAGGCAGGATGGCGCGCTAGGCCGCAGCCTCTCCTCCTCCTGCTCCCTGTGGGCCTGCTTTGCTTCCCCACGTGGCACCACAGATGGCCCGCTGCTTCGTAGGTATTAAACAAGCAGAAAAGACTCAATTTCCTTCTGTCAGAGTGTTCTGTGCTGCTGACAAGCAGTAGTCGACTGACATTTAAGTGGGAAAAGCTTGGCTTTGAAGCCTCAGCGGATCCTTGCCCTATTGCTTCTCGCTCACTGGCTTTGTTCACATAAAACAGGCTGAAACGTGCTGCCAATCATAGCAGAGGGTGAAAACTCCTCCACAGCATTCAGCCAGCTGGAGACACTTATCGTGACCCGCTCTCACAGGAAACAGGCACTGGATGCATCCCTGCGCGCAGAGAGAGGATGCTGACTCCTGGTTTTGTGCCAGTGCTTTCAAGAGGCTTAAAGACAGACTACAGAATGAAAAAAAAAAGGCTTTTTTTTTTTTTTTTAGGTACAGAACTGGTGGCTGTAGTATTATCATCCAAACTTTGCAAGAAGAAAAACAAAATAAAAATTAAGCATTGAAACGTTTCTCTGTTCAGTCACAATGTTGATTATGCAGTTAAGAACACTAAAGAATTCTCATTATTCTACTCATTTCTTCAGAAAAGAACTAAGAAACAAAAAGAACAAATAAAAAAAAAAAGAGGATGAATTTACCTAAGCCACTCTTCAATGGAGTGAAAGAACAGTGGCAGGAGGCAGGCTCCCCAGATGAAAATTTTGATTAATTTCATACTAGAGAACTTGGGATGGATCCAAAAGGGGAACAACAAGGATGCAAAGTCCTCCAACTAGAAGTTAAAACACAGAACAGTCCTGATCACACAGTTTGTGAACTCAGGAAACCTTGGGTGAGCTTTCTCCCTTGGCATAGCCACAGATGCCGACAGCTTTCACAGACCATGGCAGAGAACCCCAAGGAACTGAAGAGGATCCAGAGATCTCTTGGCCTACATCTCCCAGGATCTCAGTCACGTAGTTGGAGGCATGCTCTGCTCTGATCCCATCAGAGGTGTTTAATGCACACCAGTTGGATCAGGCTCTTATGAAATACAACATGAAGGTTTGAAAAGCATCAGTCAGACCTTGTAAGATGCGAAATGTTCTTAACATTCTCTTTATATCCCCCCTGGTTTATGTACCTTTAGGATTCATGTTTTCTAACACATTTCTGCAAATGCAATATTCACAAGCTATCTACTTTTAAGCGAAAACAGAGGATCTGTGTGCACATATAACTTCATACCTGAGCTATTTAAAACATTCATAAATTTGAATGATTTCTGTATGGATATTTAAAGCAGATCCAGTGGGACTCACAATGAATCTGCAGGACATTTTGTGCCCCACTTTGCTTTTGTTATGGCCATAGCTTTATGTAATAGAAAAATCTCTGTTCCCTGCTCTTCTCTTCCTCGTCTAGGGGAAAAGATCCAAACACTCAGTCAGAGTGATTGCCTCTATATGGGCTTCAAATGAGAATGAAAGACATATTGGAAATGTTTGTACACAGGATGCCTGACACTGAACTCTGTACTCCACTTCCCTGTAACACTGAAAAAAACAGTTTACCCCACCTCAGGAAAGAGATTGTGCTGGTTTTTGTTCAGGACTTAAGAAAACCTTTATCCATTTTTATGCTTCACTTTTCCAAAATACTTTTTTCTTTCCGAGCCCCTCAAGACAATTCAGGTTGTCAGCTCTTTACAAACTGTTTCAAGCATTCTGCTTTGGGGCCCTGGTAATATGAATGTTCAGTGTGCTTGGTACGTAGGCTTTTTCTTTTTCATTTTTACTTCTTAAAATTATGTTATAACCCTCTACTCAAACTTGAGAGCATGATCCCTTTTTTTTTTCCTTTGTTTAAAACGTTTAGTCAATTAGTCCATGTGATGTTTGGATTTATTTCTCTCTGGATCAGATTTTAAGAGGTCCCAAGATTTCATTTCATTAAGCCTTCATCTCAGAGTAGAAAGTGCTTCATTTATGTAATTAACCCCCCTATAAAGACAAATGCTACTTTTTTTTTTTCTCCCCCCAAGGAGAAAAGGGTGAAGATGTTTGGTAGAACAGTCAACTTTGCAAACATGAAAGTTTCTCCTATTTGTTTGATGTTTCAGTTCCTTGTTGGACATTCACAGAGGAAATAGAAAAGGTTCTTATTACCATGTTGAGATATCAGGTCTGAGACAAGGGGTCTTGGGCTTTACAAAAAAAAAAAA